>JAGFMF010011709.1:12736617-12778178 GCA_019455555.1 Galemys pyrenaicus
GGGTCCCCTCCCTGGCCAGCAGCAGGGATCGAACTCGTGCTGCAGTGGTTGCAGTTTGCTTCATAGTGCGTTGCTTAACCCACTGCGCCACCAGGGAGGCCCATCTTTCTACAATGTTCTTAAAGCCATTGCATGTGTCAAGTATTTTGACCTGCATATATATGTTCCAGCCTATCCCTAGGTCTGTGTTCCATGGGTACACCTTCAGCTACCAAGGACTGGCCTGCCACTTCCATGTGCCTATCATATATATAATCTGTGCTACAATTCTACAAAAGGCAGATCCAGAGTGCTGGCATATCTCTCTAGGAAACCAGCAGCATTGCCAGTCAGTTGTTGATGACTTTTACTTCAGTACCAACTTCATCCCATTAGTCATCTGTATATTCCAGCACTAAGACCTGCTCCACAAATTCAGAGTACAAATGCTGCCACAGTTCATTTAATTGTTTATATAACAACATGAAAACACTGTTTTGTTTTTGGTTTTCGTTTCTGGCAGGAGGAATTCAAAGAACTTCCTCCTGAGACTTGACTTGGGTTTCCCAAAGAACTCTAAGGACTTGTACAACCCAAACAAAAGTCCCCCACAGGTTTTTACACTCACGCACAACCAGAACTTTCATGTGGCTTTTCTGTACTTTCATGGGATCATCAATAAAAGAAAGAACCTAGGCAGAATTCGTGGATTAAGTGAGGTCATACTACACACAAGAGAAAACAGATATGTACCCTCATCATGTTATCAGCCTCTAGCCCACAATTACTGATGATCTGCACTATAGCATATGATGTTGAAAAGCTGTTGGACAGTCACCTACCTGCTTGCTCAGATTCCTGAACTGACTACTGTGGCTTTTACAAGAGGACCCTACTCCCCACTCATGAAATTCCAAATCCATTTTGGAGTATTCTGGGCATGTATTTGCAAGGTTGCAGCTTTTTATGTTCAAAATAAATCAGTAAGGGTGGGGAAGGGAACAAAGAGGGAAGAAAGCACAGTGGACTATAGCAGTGGACTAAGGGTGAGTTGGTGGCAGGTACCCTACTGTGGCAGAACCTGATGGGGAGAATCCTAATGTTTCTTGACTTAAAAGAATAAATTATTATTTAAAAACAAAACAAAAAAAAAGGTAACAAAATAAGTCAACCAAATTCCTGTATACAGAGTCCTTTCTTTATTCATGTACTTATTATTTCACTGGCTATGAGTGTCTACCATTCACTGACCAATGTTTGCACAAAAATACAATGGTTAACAAACCAGACAAGGTCACTGCTTTTATGAAGTCCACATTTGAAGCTATAGGATTTGATCCCAACATCTACCATCCCATGGGATTGGAATGATGATACCTTCCCTTCACAGCCAGTTTCTAATCAATCACTCACTCTTTCTTGTTTACCTGGATAATCATCTATTTGTCCCTCTCTAAATAAAGGTTATCCTCAATGACTACAGGAGACCATGTTCGCCATTTCCACCTCACTCACTACCACACATACACTCTTGAGACAGTCTCTGGAAAGGCTACATGAAGTGATGTATCTGAGTCTACCTTTTGAAGAAGACCACCCCCACCCAAGCAACTCCAGGCAGCCTACACTTACCCCTCTGGAGTACATACATGACAAAGTTGGTAGATGCTATAATCAGTTTTTCAAAGGGGACTCCTTACTACCTAAGACACAAGTATAATCTCTCTGTGAAGAGGCTCATAAATAAGCATAAATTTCAAATTGACATGACTCCATTGTTCTGACACTTGGCCAATGTTCAAGTTGTTTAACAGAGTTGAAGTAATATGCAAATAATCAGAGAGAAATTAGATAAAGAAGCTGAGTCTGAGGACAGAAATACAGCCTGGGGAAGTGGGTGGCACATGGGTTCTGAAGTCTGTTTTCAGTGAATGGCATGGCTTGTCTAAACTGAAGAAAAAATATGCTAGCCCAATGCTAGTTAGATTCTGATGATAATAATCTGTTCTAGATGAATGGGCCTTCTTTTATTGAAAGTTTGTTCCCCCCATCAATGACTATAAGGCTCATTTTTTTCCAGGCAAGCCCTGTCACCAGTCTATACCTCAAATCATCAAGTGTTAAATGCTGATATTAGACCCTGAGTCAACTTCTGCTTAAGAGCTTTGTGTGAGGTTAAGATGTGAGCTTTTATGTCAGGGGCAATAGAGAATACAGAGAGTATTTGAGAAAGGCAATGCCTTCATTGTTGTCAAATTTTAGGAAGGTGAATCAAAGGTAAGTAGGGGGCCGTCCCTGGTGGTGCAGTGCGTTAAGCAACGCATTATGAAGCAAACCGCAGCCACTGCAGCACAAGTTCGATCCCTACTGCCGGCTGGAGAGGTGACCTGCATGGTGTAGCAGACCTCTCCTGCCTCGCCCGCTGCTCCCCTCAGCAGTGTGTTTCAGTCCATCTGCCTTTTCTGCCCCCTGCTCTGTCTGGTGGATTCTCTCACCTCCCCACACCTCTGGCCTGTACCCCAGTGCTTGTATGCATAAGTAAATAATTAAAAAAAAAAAAAAAAACAAAGGTAAGTAGGGCAGGTTGGAGGAGAGTAAATATGTAGGCCAGGTTACCAGGAGGAGGCCGTCACGATAGGTCAGGTGAGGTGAACATCTGACCTACCATAGGGGTGATGTGGACAAAGAAGGGAACTTTCTCAATTCGAGTTGAGTTTTCTGAGCTAATTCTAGGGGTTAATAGATACTTTTATATGAAGTCAAATAGAAGAACTACCAGTCTTTAGATTGTTTCTTATAACCAAGAGGAAGTACAGGGAAGGGGACACTAGCTGAGAGAGAGGAGGCTGCTTCATCACCATGAAGAGAGCTGTAGTTAATGGAGAAAGGTGGGCAATAAAGAAGATTTTTAATGAAAGAGAATCAAAAGTTAAGTGCTTATTTTTTTGTCATTTGAGGCTATGACATAATCCCCTTCATAGCCTCAAGCCTTCAGCAAAATCTGCTATTCGCCCAGGTTCCTTGTGGAAGTGGTTGTTGGGAGGAGAATAGAAAACAGACTGTATGTGTTTTAGTCTGTCATGTGCTGGTGCTGTGTGGACCAAGCACAGCTCTCACAGGCACAGAGGAAAAACCTTGACTTACATTAGGGTTTCTAGCATTCAGCACTATTGACATTTTAGTCTGAATACTTCTTGTTGTGGGGGACTGTCCTGTGTGTGGCTAGGTGTTTACAGCAGACCTGGCATCCATCCACTAGAAGCCAGTATCACTCCCCTCCCAATTTGTGACCACCAAAAAAGTCTCCAAATATTGCCAAATGTCCCCTAGAGAGAATGAGTCACCCCCAGCTGGGAACCACTCATCTAAAGGGTAAGGAAAAAGAGTTCACAAAATCACAAAAAGAAAGATCTCACTCTAGGACTTCCCAACCGTGACCCCCACAAACAGGGAAGGGCAGGCCTCAAAATGCAAAGTGGCCTCATTTTGGAGAGAATTTTTTTTATTCCCCTATGTATGAAAAGTGGAATTCTTTAGCCTACTCAAAAATTAACAGACATAGTCAACAAAAACATTATCTTGATAGACACACGATAAACAGACAGATGATAGATGATTGATTATAAAGATAGAGGGATAGATGGATGGATGATAGGTAGATGATAGACAGATGGTAGACAGATACAGGCATACATTGTTACATAGGGGGGCCCTTAACTAATTTTACATTATTACTTGTGTTGGGGAAGGATAGTAACAAATCAATCAAGTGGAAAATGGATCACAATGGTTTTCGTACTCACATTAACATTTAACTACTGAAAAATAAGAGGCTTACTGGATGAACACAAAGAGCTATTCTGTTGCTGAGGCTACAGCACCATCCAAGGTGAATGGCAGGAAAATAAAACATTTACTGACTATAGAAAAAAACATCCCATGGAGAAAGACCAGTTTCCAATGTTTTGCTTCAGGCTTGGACACTGAGAAACTTCAGTCAAAAATGTACTTAAAAAGACACAAACACAGATAGATCAGATAGGGAAGGTGTATACAATCTAGAAAATTATTTCATCTACAAAGTAATTCCTGTGTGAGAAAACCACTGATATTCTGTGACAGTCATTCATGAAAGGAAAAAAAAAAAATACACTGCATTTCAGAGCAGAGTGAAACTTTTAAACACAGTACCACAAACATCTCTATTAGAATAGGGAAAATCTATGAATGAATCCCAAAGCAACTATTAAAACAATGACCATAACAAAAAGCGAGCCCTCTACAAATGTGTTTTGATCGTTATACCTTGTGTTTCCACTTTTCGCCAAACTGTCAGCAGCAAGACACGCAGAAAGGCGTGAGTTTTACAGTGCTTAACCCCACCTAAGAGTGAAATTAAGCAACAAGCTGTGAGAGCAGGGAAACTCCCATGAAATTGATGCTGGCCGTCCTCTGTGATGTCATCGTCCTCTTCTCATCAGAGAATAATCTCAGATTCCTCTACAGTGCCCCTGGCTCTACGACTTCATATGGATTTTATATATAGCAGTCACTCAAAAGTGCTTCTCTTCCAGTAAGAAATCACTGCATTGGTTCAGCGGGGCCCCTCCCTACCTGTGAAATAAGATAGCCCCCTGTTCTCATTTCTATTCTCATTTCCATGGTGCAGGATAGTAGAAACGACCCCAGATAGTCTACATAAAGGAAACCAGTTGGTGTTCTAAATGGAAAAAACATCTTAATAATAAATCTACAAGTAAACCATAAAGTAGAAGAGGCCTGATAACTTAATGGGATCTACAGGCACAAGTGAACTTCCCATAAGAGGGGGTTTCTCAGGGCTCCCCCATCTCTCTGGGAAGTAATTCTGTGACAGGCGTTGTCTTCATTTTGTTGACCACAAAGAGAGATCAAGAGCCAATGGGTTGAGAATCTGAGCTGCCTCCTGAGCTCACTCAACGGGGACCTCTGTCTGTTCATCTGTGCAAATTCTCCATTCTGCCCTTGAGGACACATACCTGTGGGTTACCAAAACTATGGTGTCGAGGCTCATAGGAGGGAGAGTGCATTGTCCTAACCTCTTGTCTTCTGAATGTAGAAGAGATGTTTTTTGGTTCAAAAGGATTGGAGAGGGGACCTCCCTGGTGGCGCAGCGGGTTGAGCGCCGCACTGTGAAGCATCCAAGGCACAGCAGCGTGAATTTGATCCCCAGCCAGGGAGGGGACCCACATGGCACAGCAGACCTCTCCTGCCTCGCCCGCTGCTCCCCTCAGCAGTCTGAATCCTCTCACCTCCCGTGACTCTACCCCAGCTCTTGCATGCATAAATAAATAAATCTTAAAAACAAACAAAAAAAAAAAACAAGAGAGGGCTCAAGAAAGACACAGCAGGGAAGAGTGGGTAAAAATAATTGACAGATATTTATAGAATCTACTATCTGTAACATGCTTTCATATGTGTATTCTCATTTGACACAGTAGCTCTGCATTTTTAATGTACAATGTTTCTACAGAGAAAATAATTAAGACTTAGCAATGCTTTGTCCAAGGTGGATGGGAAATCAAACACAAAATCTTGACCCGCAATCCTTTTTCTCTTTGTTCCTAGAATACAGAAACTTGTAGTGTTTTTTGTTAGTTTGTTTGTTTTTGTGATGGGGGATAAATTTATTTGTGAAGTACTCAATAACTGCTTGTGACCACTTTTGACCCTACTGTTGGAGGACTAAACCACTTGCTAATCTTGCCCCTCCTCCCTCTAACCTGCCAGCAGAACCCTGAGGAAGAAAATGGCAGGAAGTGAAGCAGTCCAGGTAGGGGAAGTAGTTTGGCCCCTTTGAAGAGGATCCACCTTCTCTGCTTCCCACTCTATCTCTGGTGACTCCTCTCACCCCCCCCCACCTCTGGCCTGTACCCCAGTTCTTGTATGCACAAATAAATAAATCTTTAAAATAATAAAATAAAATAAAATCATTTTCCCAATATACTTTGTACAATCAAAAGAGAAGATCTATGTGTTTTAACTCCTTTTTTTTTTAAGATTTATTTATTTATGCATACAAGCACTGGGGTACAGGCCAGAGGTGTGGGGTGGTGAGAGAATCCACCAGACAGAGCAGGGGGCAGAACAGATTGACAGAAACACACTGATGAAGGGAGCAGCGGGCAAGCAGGAGAGGTCTGCCTGCACCATATGGGTCATCTTCCCAGCCAGTGGCAAGGATCGAACTCATGCTGCAGTGGCTATGGTTTGCTTCATAGTTCATTGCGTAACCCACTGCACCACTAGGGAGGGCCCTTAACTCCTTATAATACAGGTATAAAATCCACAAAAAAATCTGCAAGGATATGTACATGCCAGGAACACTTCCAACCACTTGACTTTGATTGGACATTCCAATTCCCAGCATTAGATTTCCCTCATCTGTATATCAATTATGCCCTGAAATGGCTATGTCCCCAACATCCCCGATGACTGAGATTGCCATCTCATATGACAATTTCATGTTTTACTGTGTTCTATATTTTATCCATCCCACAATGGAAAAAATTCTATGCCTCAAATATGGATCTCCCTGTGACTGGGTCCATGAGGTCTGTAGTATGACACCCTGATAGTCACTTATCTACTGGAACTTTGCTAAATGCCAGTGGTTAGCTTATTTGCCCATTATCTTGTCAAATGAGAAAAGAAACTGTTACTCTATATTAGGCATACAAGTGCCTAGTAATATGAAACTATTTTACCTGCTTATCTTATTTGTTTCTAAAACCAAATCCCACTTAAACTCAGAGCAATAGGATACACCTTCAAGCATAAGTGAAAGCAAATATTTAAAATCATTTCTTGGGGCTCTCCCTGGTGGCACAAGGGGCTAAGGTGCAGCACTATGAAGCTATCTGCAGCCACTGCTGTACAAGTTCAATCCCCGGCCGAAGAGGTGACCCACATGGTGCAGCAGACCTCTCCTGTCTTACCCGCTGCTCCCCTCAGCAGTGGATTTCAGGAGATCCACCTTCTCTGCTCCCCACTCTATCTCTGGTGACTCCTCTCACCCCCCACCTCTGGTCTGTACTCCAGTTCTTGTATGCATGAATAAATAAATCTTTAAAATAAATAAAATAATTTATCCAGAATACTTTGTACAATCAAAAGAGAAGATCTATGTGTTTTAATTCCTTCTAATACAGGTATAAAAGCCACAAATCCTTAAATTGTCAATAGAATGAGTACTTGACAATCATATGTTCCTTTACCATCCATGAAAATTAGATTGGAACGAAGAAGTATGAGAGAACTTTCCTTGAGGTATATTATTTCACTTGGGCAAAATGTCTGGGCAGGGAGGGAAAACTAAAAATAAAAGTGGCTTTCTCAGCTTAGATGAATATGAAAGTGATTTATCAATATCAAGATTGATTCTTGAGACATTTGGCAGCTCTACTGGAAACATATAGGGAGCTCATTACACTGTTAGAGGAGGACACGTTCCACTTATTATTATTTAACCACATTAATAATTATGATACAATAATTCATGAATTACATACTTAAGCAATTACAGTATGCACAATTACAGTTACAGGTGAGCTCCTTTTTTCTTGGCTAAAATGAGTAAGGACTGACTTTTCCCAAACTTCTATAGACAATACCAATAACGTGAAAATGAGATCTATCCATTATTACTTTAATGATAAAAATCTACAAGGACTTGACGTCATTGCTTTGGAAAACTTTAATTTCAGCCAAAACAGAATTCTGCCTATCCTAGGACATCTAATTCCCCAGAAATTTCACTGCCTAACCTTCTCATATTTCCAAACAATCAAATATCAGTTGTTTTTTTTTAAATTTATTTATGCATACAAGAACTGGGGTACAGGCCAGAGTCCAGGGAGGCGATAGGGTTCACCAAAGACAGAGTGGGGAACAGGCAGATTGACTGAAATACACTGCTGAGGGGAGCAGTGGGCGAGGTAGGAGAAGCAGGAGAGGTGTGCTGCACCATATGGGTCACCTCCCTAGCTGTCCGGGGATCCAACTTGTGCTACAGTGGCTGTGAATGTTTCATTGTGTGGTGCTTAACCCCTTGCACCACCAGGGGGGCCCCAAATATAAGTTTAAAAAATCGTTCTTTTCAGGATCTTCTCACAGTAAAAGACAATGGATCTGGTTATCAATGTGTTAAAGGTTCTTTTAGGGCAGGGACTAGTTTAATCTGCCACCACCCACCCTCTGTTCTCTAGCACAATACCTGGTGATTAATAAGTGCTCAGTGAATAGTGACAATTCTAGCTCTAAGTGTCTCCACTAATTCTTTATGTGAAATTAGTAATTTAACATAATAAAGAATTGTCCTTAAGGAGTGCTTATTATCTTTTCTATCTCAGATATTTTACTAGTCTTTGACAAAAGTCCCTGGGTGTTCACCAATTTACTATAATGACTACAGGAGAAAACACTGTTCCTCCCAAAAGCACTTAAAATGAACTAATCCCATCTCCTCATTCAATCTATCTGTCTCAGCTCAGTCTCCCATCTGCCAAAGAAACGCCCATTGCTCATAAGAGGTTCTCAGAATCCAATTCATCCTGGGGTTAACGTGGTTTCTTACCCACAAGAGCAAACATCAACTTGATTTGGTACTGCTCTCCTTCTGGTTCTCCCAATTCCCAATTCTGTTCTCCTTTGGAAACTTTATTAGTTCCCCTTAATTAAACCAACTCCTCCTACACCTTTTAATTTGTTTGTAAAACATCTCCTCACTTCCACCAGGAGGCAGTGTTGAAATAGCTCTAAAAAAAAAAAAAAAAAAGCCATCAGGGCAGGTAGTGAACTGGATTCCTCTAGCTTGGCGGTTTCTCCTAGAATCTCTGCTTCAAGAAATAATAAAAATATTCCAGCAGATCCCTCACAAAGAAATAATCCAGAGTCCTGAAAGATGCAGGCACCTGTTGGAACCCATTTTTGTGACCTCTCTGCAGTTAGTAATGCCATCACTTGGGTGTCTTTGATGTTTAACTTGCCACCTACCCATTGAAAACAATGCATGACTGTGCCACAAATTGCTTCTCTATTATTAGCTATAGAATGATGCTTCTATTTCCTAAAGGATGTGGTCAATAACTAATGAATGGTCCTTCAGTTGTTTAGAAAATGCTTTAACTTTTATGTTGGAAGCTACCAAGTCCTCAAGAGGGCCTTAAGATGGTTAAGGGGAAAAGCATATTTTAAAAGGCATCTACGAATAGCACATTTTATAGATGTATTGAAGTTTCACAGCAACACTATGAAGTAAATATTATCACTCCTATTTATCAGGACAACAACTACATTTAGATCTCCTTTAAGAACAGATACATAATAAAATGCCCAGGATGCGATCTGGGGCCAGACTACTATATCAAGTGATCTTGCAAATAACAATAATGCAATAACACAGGTGAACTGTCAAGCACACCAACATTTGGTGCAACAGGATCTCTCTGCAGCACTGACCCTGGCAAAGCCTGCAGGCTCATCATCTATGAACCAGAATTACACCAGGTCCTAAAGAAGATGCTCATGGCATGCTCGCTAATGGTGTTTTTATTTGCACTGCTTTTAGTATTATAAGCTTGTTTGATACTAACCTTCTTAAACCCCCTTTTCCTGAAAGGCCATCCCCACTACAGCCCTAAATGAAACTTTCTGAAAAGAAAATCATCAAAGCTCATCTACGTTTTCCAAAACCTAAATCCCAGAAAGAGACTTTAAAAATGACAGTCCTTGTTCAGGCAAGGGCACCCTCTTTCGCAAGTCCTACCGAGTTGAGAAACACAAATATGTCTGGGCTTGTGAGTTTTATTTTTGTCAGTTCTATTTTAGTCTGTTCTGAACCTCACCTTTGCCTAGGTTTTCATAAAAATAAATTAAGTGGCCTGATCCTGTGTACACTCAGAATCCTTTTCCTCAGACTACACCTATTATAGGTAAAGGGAAATAGAAGGAATGACCTCACTTACATGGGGAATCGAAAAAGTCAAAGGAGGGCCTCCCTGGTGGTTCAAGGGGTTAAGCACCACACTATGGTGCAGATGCGGCCACTGCAGCACGAGTTGGATCCCCGGCCAGGGAGGGGACCCACACGGCGCAGCAGACCTCTCCTGCCTCGCCCACTGCTCCCCTCAGCAGTGTGTTTCAGTCCATCTGCCTGTTCTGCTCCCCACTGTCTCTTGTGAAGCCTCTCACCCCCCACACCTCTGGCCTGTACCCCAGTTCTTGTATGTATAAATAAATAAATCTTTTTAAATAAATAAGTCAAAGGCATAGAGGCAAAAAGATCAGTGATTAGCAAGTTACAAAGGACAGGTGCGTTACTGGTTAAATGATACAGTCGCAGTTTTGTTTTATTTTGGTTTTTTTTTTAACATTTTTTTACTTATGCATACAAGAGCTGGGGTACAGGTCAGAGTCACGGGAGGTGAGAGAATTCACCAGAGACAGAATGGGGAGCAGAACAGGCAGATCTACCGAAATACACTGCTAAGGGGAGCAGCAGGCAAGGCAGGAGAGGTCTGCTGTGCCATGTGGGTCCCTTCCCTGGTCGGGGATTGAACTCACGCTGCTGTGCCTTGGATGCATCACAGTGCGGCGCTCAACCTGCTGCACCACCAGGGAGGCCCTTGGTTTTTTTTAAAATATTAATTTAATTATGCATACAAGCACTGGGATACATGCCAGAGATGTGGGGGGTGAGAGGATTCACCAGAGACAGAATGGGGAGCAGAACAGGCAGATCGACTGAAACACACTGCTGAGGGGAGCAGTAGGTAAGGCAGGAAAGATCTGCTACACCATGTGGGTCACCTCCCCAGCCTGAAGCAGGGATTGAACTCATGCTGCAGTAGCTGCGGTTTGCTTCATAGTGCGATGCTTAACCCACTGCGCCACCAGGGAGGTCACAGTTTTGTACAGTGAATCTGTGCAGACACCCAATGTATGGAGAAATGAGGATAGTTAACAATACTACACTAAATTCTGGAAATTTGCTGTGATGATAAGCTACAGGCACTTTTATCACAAAATTAAAAAGATAACTACATGAAGAGATGTTAATTAGCTCAGCTAAGTAATCATTTTACAAGTGTATCTGTACACATATATGTGTGTATTTGTCAAATCATCATGAACTACATTTAAAATATATTTTTACTGAATTTTTAAACCTACAAATAAATGCAGAAATACAGATACAGGGTTGGTGAAAATTACATTACTGATAAAACCATGCATGCCTCAAGGCTTCCCAGCAGAGAGCCAAATAAAAGGAGGAACTAATGTTCTAAGATAGTTAGCATCCAAATGTAGAAGTAGATCACCTGAACATAGAATTAGTGATGGGGTTCCTTGACAGGGTTTAGGAGATTTTTGGTAAGATAATAAATAAATGGAGCCATTGCTCTAGTTGTTCTGTTAGGGGGAATGGATTACACAAATAGGTTATGGACTCCAACCCCCACTCCAAACTTACAATATCTAAGAACTACAAATCCCACAAGGTCATTATCAAAGAGTGAATCACTGGGACCTGAGGGTGGAGTTAAACAGCCAAGCTGGGTATAAAAGCCATGTGGGCCCCCTTTTTCTTTCTTTCTTTCTTTTAGAGCCAGCTCTCAGCATGCCACTGGGTTCCAGCTCTGAGGAACTGGTAGGACATTTTACGGGTTTCTCTACCTCTCTTTTCCTTGTTATTCATTATGCTATTTCCCCTTCTCTTGGAAATAACACCTTTATTAACTTTTGTTGTGTGTGCCTGCAGTTGGGGCCTATAAGTGCCTTTCGGACATGCAAGTGAGGACCCAGTCAGGCAAACCCATTTTATATTAGTGTAGCCCTGTAACAGTCCCCCCATAATTTTTATTTGCACCAAAGGGTGATGAAAAATTATCAATGCCTAGTGAAAATGAAGAGCTCTAGTGCTTTGGAAAGATGGGGCTATAAATGGACCATCAAGAAAATAATTGGAGTGGATAAGAGTTCGAACATCTTGCTAAGAGTAGTGAAAAGGCAACCAGAAGACCTCAAAACAAATACACAGAAGGGCATGCTTATCAGTGGGAGCTCTGGAGGAAGGAAACAAGGGTATAGCGCTCTTTCCATTGAGGGAGGGATGAGGGGAAGAGAAATAAAATGGAAGGCAAAGGGATAGGCTCGCCCTGCTGGGAAACAATTTACACCCAGTGGCTGGGCCATCCTTAGTAATCACCTCCCCACTGATGGAAGCAGTTTCCAGTGGCAGTTTAGAGAAGCAAGAACTAGAGAATGGAAATTGGAGAAAAGAGAATACAAGCTAATTCCTCTGCAGAAAATAAGCACTCACACCACATTCAAAATAATGGTGATTGTACTGTATATCTTGCTTCCAAGGAAGCTTAAAAAGTAGAGTATCTTAAGATGAAGGAAATGCAGTACATCCACTTCTCTTCCAGGCTGTCCCAGTACAACGTCCCTCCTCCTCCCTCAGTCGTAATGAAAAGGACCAAAGTAAAAATGTTACCTTGAACTCTGAAAACTAAGATTGAAGCCCTAGCAACATCTTTGAAAAAACTCTCATCATGTAGTTAAAGTATGGGGGCCAGTATGGGGAGTATCGGGGTGTTCACATAATCAACACAAATGCCCATGCCATTTTCTTCTTGCCAGGATGGTTAATTCTCACTGTGCAGTGCCATCCTAGTACACCGCCAAGTTGAAAAGTGCCCAGGGTGCCCCAGTTCAAAAGTCAGGAAAGATCTGTAGTCTGACCAAATGGTCCTCCTGGAATGGAGATACTGGGCACCTTCAATCTGCCACTGTTTTATGGGCTCTGCTGAGAAACTTCTCTCTGCACTATTAACAGCCCAGCCGCCGGTTTCAGCATAACTGGCCATTTGTATTTTGTAGCTAAGGGGCCGGTTGTGAATGTGGCTTCTAAGCCAAGAGCAGGACCCCACCCTAAGCAAATGTGGCCTTAATAGCCGGACTTCAAAAAAATATACTTCTCACTTGCCAAATGCTCTAACATAAACACTATTCCTTTTGGGAAAGCGAGAGAGATCAGAACAAGATCAGAGTACTTGCTCTTTTTTGTCTTCAGTTCTTTCCTGTCAAAAGTGAACCCAGGGTCTCCCTAGTGGCGCTCGGGTTGAGCTGAGCGCTGCACTGTGGGGCTTCCACGGCCACTGCAGTGCGGTGAGTTCATCTGGGAGGGGACCCACGTGGCGCAGCAGACCTCTCCTGCCTCGCTCACTGCTTCCCTCAGCAGTGTATTTCAGTTCATCTGCCTGTTCTGCTCCCCACTCTGTCTCTGGTGGATCCCCTCACCCCAGTACTTATATGAATAAATAATTTTTTTTTAAAGTGAACCCAGACTAGAACTCAGCTCACCAGACTAGAACTCAGCTCACCAGAAACCAATGTGCTCACAGGGATTATACAGTAACAAAGGATGTAATCAGCAGATCTTGGATACGTATTTTCACATAAAGATACATTGATGATATATATGGAGAAATACTGACCTACAAATACACAGATTTGCATTCTGATACAAGTAGAAATGTATTCCTACATCAGAAAGGAAAAATGAGGAAAATTATTTTAAAGAGAAAATTGCTACCTGACCCAAGTCAAATTTATCCCAAGATTTTTTTAAGCTTTTTATGGATTTGGGAAAAAAAGGGAAAGAAACAAGCTTTTATTGAGACTGAAATATTTCCCTTTTTCCCCATTTTTTACTGTTACATATTTAGTAAGCACTTATATAGCTCTAACTATGTATCAGGCACTATTCTGAGCACACAAGTAAATAGTAACTTGTTTAATCTTCCCACAGTCCTATGAAATGCGTACTATTAGCCCTATGGGGCTGAGGAGAATACCTAGCACAGAGAAGGTGTGTCACCAGTCCAAAGACACACAGTTTTTAATGGTTAAGTCAGGACATTAATTGGGTGTTCTGCCTACAAAGTCTCCTCTTGATTCTGCTTCCCCACTATGTAAAAATTAATCTCAAAAACCTTCACAGATGAGGAAATTAATAAACTAAATGCAGCTATTTCATCACATGAATTTGAGTAAAAAATGGCAAATTAAGTGAACAGCACTAACGTATTTTTTGGCACCAGGTTCATTTTATTTCTTTTTATATTGATACCGGTTTTCTACAATACTGCTGTTCTCTGCATTGACATTTCCCTAGTATGCAGTACAACAGTTCCATACCTATCATCAGATGCCTCTCCAGACCTCTGCTAGAATGACTGACTCACTTAGTGTCCCATTTGTTCAAAAAGAGTTACAAGTTGACTGGTTACAAATTCATTAAAAAACATTGCAAAATATTAGAACGGTAATAAAACATTACTATTTTTTTAAAATATTTATTTATTTATGCATACAAGAGCTGGGGTACAGGCAGAGGTGTGGGAGGTGAGAGGATTCAGCAGAGACAGAGTGGGGAGCAGAACAGGCAGATTGACTGAAACACACTGCTGAAGGGAGCAGTGGGTGAGGCAGAAGAGGTCTGTTGCGCCATGTGGGTCCCCTCCCTGGCCGGAGGCAAGGATCAAACTTGTGCTGCAGTGGCTGTGGTCTGCCTCTTAGTGAACTGCTCAACCCACTGTGCCACCAGGAAGACCCCCAATAAAACATATTAATAGGCATACATCCCATGCATTTGCTATATTAAAACCTGAACATCTTTTGGGTAGAAAGACTCTTCCAGAAAACAATCATGAAAATAATTTATGATCATTCAATTTCAGTCACTCAATAAGAAAAAGGTGATGTTAGCAGAAAACTATATTTCTAACTTATTAAAAATAAGGAGGCAATATTTTCATTCACACACACATACACTCCACAGACTTCCTGGAAGCTAAAGTGACAATGACAAATTCCTGCGTGACAAAGATAGTATTTATTTTCATTATTGACAATTAGATGTTGGACCACATTTCAGTGTCTTTAGCCTGTCCCCATCTCAGTCAAATCCTACTAGCAAACCTTATTTTAAGCTTCAACTTTTCTCACTTTTTAATCTTAAGTCCTCTGTTTAATTTTCACACGACTGACCTTCCTGCACTACCTAAACTTCACGTCACTTTCTACCCCTTAGAGGAATATTTGGATGTTCTACCACTTTACTCAACCCAGTGACTTCGCATATTTCTCATGACCCAGATTCTCATATTTCCCTAAATATGTGCTTTCTCACAGGCCCTTTCCTTACCTGGGACACCAGATGAATCTCCTGCTTTCACTGACTCTGTCCAATTTCTTATCATTCTTTAAGCATCCTGTCAAGTATACTTCAAAGATTGATTTTTCTCTTGGTTTGGCTTCTGAAATGTCTTCATAATATCATGTTCTTACTTCATAATTCAGTCAATTATTCATTCTTTTGGAAAATATTAAAGATATAATTATCTTATTAACATCATTCCCTAATAAATATGAAATCTGAAGACAGGTATATTTGCAGTTTTTATTTTTCAGTATTTAGGAACTGGCTTTGTGCCTGACAGTTCTGTTTGTTTGGCCTTTTTACTTGTTATTCAGGATTTATTTTAAAAAACAATTCTATTCAAAATTTTTAAATTCTATTTAACAATTCCACAGATGGGCCTATTTTAGAGTAGTCATACTAAGAAATGCTTGAAAATTATTGGCAACAATTTATGTGAGTTTACCATTTTAAAAGGTGACTGAATTAAACATAGACCTCTATTTGTTTTTTTTATTTATTTATTTATTAAGCATATAAGAACTGGGGTACAGGCCAGAGGTGTGGGGGGGGGGGCTGAGAGGATTCACCAGAGACAGAGTGAGGAACAGAATAGAAAGACTGACTGAAATACACTACTGAGGAGAGCAGCAGGTGAGGCAGGAGAGGTCTATTGTGCCATGTGAGTCCCCTCCCTGGTCAGCAGCAGGTATGGAACTCTTGCTGCAGTGGCTGCTGTTTGCTTCAGTGTGTTGGTTAACCCACTGCGCCACCAGGGAGAGCCCTATACCTCTATTTGTAGTATACATTTTGGGCTGTGTATTTATGTCAGGGCACAAAGAGAATCACCCCGAACATTTCTGGATTCTTCTAGGCTGTCAAGTAATCAAACAAGCAGCTTATAGATTGATAAGAGAAAGGGTCAAAAAGTCAAAAGTCAGAGAGAAGTTTACTAACATGTATACTTCCTGTGCATATGGGAGAGAACCAAAATGCTGAGCAACTCATTCACATGGCTTCAGACACCAGCTTAAATAGCTTAGCAAAAATTAGAGAGGTTGGGGTAAGACAAGGGAATGATCAATTAGAGAAGTTACAGGGAAGGCACAGTAGACAAAAATATGCAAATTAAGTTCTGCCTTCTCCACTGCAAAGCAATAAGGAGTTTAGGTCTTAGCAATACATGCCCTGACATTAATTTACACGTAAAAATCCTTTTCAAAACCAACCTCCCCACAGTCTTTAGAGTCCCATCCATGAAATCAGCCTTTTGCCAAAACACATCTTTTAGGATGGTAGATTTTTATGCTCCCCTAAGTTAGTTTCTATTTCCATGACTAGACTCTAAGTTACTTAAGTGGTGCCAGAACTTCTTACTATAATGAGTAAGCACAAACCAAATGTAAGAAAAAAACTGTTTCAAAAATCCTTTTTTCAGGCCTCGCTGGTGGCACAAGGGTTTATGCACCTCACTATGAAGCATCTGCAGCCACTGCAGCAAGAGTTTGAGGCCTGTCCAGGGAGATGACCCATGTGGCACAGCAGACCTCTCCTGTCTCACCCACTTCTCCCCTCAGCAGTGTATTTCAGTCTATCTGCTTGTTCTGTTCCCTACTCTGTCTCTGGTGAATCCTTTCACTTCCTGTGCCTCTGGCTGTAGCCCAGTTCTTACATGCATAGGCAAATAAATATTTTTTAAAAATTTTCTCAGTAGTTGAACAGATTGATTCATACACTCAGAGTACTATACAGTTATGTGGATGAATGAACTACAAATACATTTAAATAGCAAATAAAATAGTTAATTAGGATAAAGCCCATCACAAAAGAATACACACTGCATAATCTGTTTATAAGGTTTATAAACATAAATAATGTAATCTGATAATAGAGCTGGGTAGGGTTCAGCAAGACAGTGACAGCATAGAGGTGTGAGCTAGTTCCCTGAGAGGCATGTAAAGTTCTGCTTCTTAACCTGATAGTTAGTTTTATGCTATGGTCACATTTAAACATCATGCTCTAGACATAAGATTTGTGAATTATTCTGTGTGCTTGTTAGATTTCAAAAATAAGTTTGACTTTTTTAAAATCCTCTTTTTACCAGCCCCATCTACTGCCAGGAAACACTAACTATATCTTTGAATATGAGTGTTTTTCTTTTAGGTTCATTTTGAAGCTTTTCTTCTCACATTCAGCATTAAAGATACCCGAGATTAATTTTCTGAACACTCCGCTGATGTAGGTATGAATCTTGCTCTGCCATCACCACGTAGCCATTTGAAAATTACTCCCCAAGGTCTGTCCTCTTATCTCTTTCCAATTCCCTCAGACAACCGTTAGTGACGTTGGACTCTCGACAATTACACAGCCCTTTTATTGTCAGTCTGGCATGAGGACTTAATGCATCACTGGCTGTGTGCACATATAGTGAGGTAAAATTAATATCCTCGGTGTTGTTTAGTCTATATTTCATTGGCCAGCTGCCTAGAATGACGAAGGAAACTGCTTGAAAAGTTACCTCTTTCCCCTCAAAAGAAAAAGGAAAAGGCAAATTCTGGAATTACTTTTACCAGAGAGAAAATTAATAAATAATGTTTAACATAAACCAAAAGGAGAAAAAGGAGTTCTCATAGCAGAAGACTACATGTCACACCAAAGAGCAAGCCCTTGGTGGCCCGGGTCAGGTTGGTTGTCTGTGCTCCGGTGATTTACAAGCTGAGAGATACTCACAGACAAAGCCTGAGCTACTGCAAATCTTAATACAAAGTGAACTGTGCACCCTGAGTTATCTTCTGCAGCATCTCACGTATCAGTGATTACACTGACAATAACTGTTTTTTTAAAGATTTATTTATTTATGCATACAAGAGCTAGGGTACAGGCCAGAGGTGTGGGTGGTGAGAGAATCCACCAGAGACAGAGTGGAGAACAGACTAGGCAGATGGACTGAAATACACTGCTGAGGGGAGCAGCGGGTGAGGCAGGAGAGGTCTGCTGCACCATGTGGGTCACCTCCCTGGCTGGGGATTGAACTCGTGCTGCAGTGGCTGTGGATGCTTCATAGTGCAGTACTTAACCCCTTGTGTCACCAGGGAATCCCTCACCATAACTTTTAAGTCAATTCTCGGAAAATACTTACCTTCCAACTAAGCTAAAATTTTGGAATGATTCAGTGCTGCCCAACAGTGCAAAGCAAATCACTGCAAATGAAGTTCAAGTAGTGTGTGTGTGTGTGTGCATGTAAACAGACATGGCATGCCAATGTGTGTTTAAACTCAATTTAAATGCCAAGGGAAGGGGTTAAAATGTGGTTTTCCATCATGACTTATTTCCAGTTATAGGATAAAAGTATCCTCCTTGGGCCTCCCTGGTGGTGCAGTGTGTTAAGCAACGCACTATGAAGCAAACCACAGCCACTACAGCACGAGTTCGATCCCTGCCGCCGGCCAGGGAGGGAACCCACATGGCCCGGCAGACCTCTCCTGCTGTGCCCGCTGCTCCCCTCAGCAGTGTGTTTCAGTTAGTTTGCCTGTTCTGCTCCCCACTCTGTCTCTGGTGAATCCTCTCACCTCCTGCGACTCTGGCCTGTACCCCAGCTCTTGTATGCATAAATAAATAAATCTTCAAAAAAAAAAAAAGGGAAATACTCTCACTGATAAAGCAAGTTTCAAATCTTAGTATGAGTTCTTTTAGTGATAGATACAGTTTAGGAAGCTTGTAGCTTAAAGGAAGAAGCTAGCATTATTAGGATCATAAGCAAGTAGCAAAGAAATAAACACACTTTTTTTTTCTTACTGAATGAAGCTTGGGCTTATAAGTGTCAATGCTTGAATTAGCTGTTTCATTCAGACAGAACCTAAACATTTCAGACATTAACCAACAATTCCCTGCTCACTGGGGCAAGATACATATGTGTGTGTATATATATATATATATACTGATATATTTGTGTGTGCGTATATATGTATATACCAATTTCACATGAAATTTTAGCAAAGAACCACTGCCTTCCCTCTCTTCAGCTAGCCCTCCTGACTTTCTAGTCTGACTTCCCTGTTGGTCTGGTAGCTTACTCAATACTTTCCCAATACTGGAAACACTTTGTTCCCTGCTGCTTTATCCCATCTGGCTTTCCAGATGGTTTTTGATCTCCTGTCCAGAAGGATCTCTTTGGTTCTCTCCTTTCTCCAGAGACCACCCTCCCAGTTGAAGAGGATTCTTGTCCTTTTCTCTAACAGAAATACCTTTCTGACCCTCTCCTCTCTCAGCTTTGTACAGGCTACTCTCCCTTCATGGCATTTTAGGACTCAGTGAGAAGCAGTGTTAGATATACAACATGGGCTGGGGTATTAAGACTACATGGCTTCAGATCCTAGTCCCTCTACTTGTTAGGATTGCAACTTCAGGTAAATTATTTAACCCTTCTCTGCATCATTTGCCCTGATCTTATTGTGAAGGTAATTATATCACATATATTGACTTTATTTTAGAGGATTCAATGAAACAGTGCTTGCAGAAACAAAGCTTGGCTTGATGTTGGTTAGACAGCAACTAGTTAGTGAATATTGTCCTTAATCACTGGATCACTAGGTCAATAATTAGGAGCTCCCAAAATTGAACTTCATGATTATAATGACGCCTACTACTTAATGTACACATAACACATGTTTCCTAGCTTCATAATCCTCCTGTTATAGATTCATATATAATATATAAAAAACTAGTAAAAGCTATGTCAGAAAAAGAGTAAGAGCATATAGAGAAAAGGTTTAGCATAAAAAAAGTAGCCTCAATCTGAGAATTGAAGGAGGAGATCACAAGAAGGGGAGTAAGGGGGTGACATCAACTGCTGTCCATCTTATCAGTATCATCATTTGATATTTAAGTCAATCAGCACTGAAGGGTTCTCCTTCAGGAGATGATGGTATAGTCAAATAGTCAGTGAAACCAGAGCTAAATCAAGATTCTTGATTACTCTGTGACAGATGTCTCCAAAGCCAGATAAAAATAATCAATTCCTTATCCTGGGCTATTATGAGAATTAGCTGTAATTACGCAAAAGAAATCCTCACAGCTCATATGCCCCCATTCCTTCCATGTCTATTCACCACCTCTCTGATCTCAAGGATCCCCTGGGATCAGCCTCAACACCTTACTCCCTGAGTTTTCCACTATCATCTTGAATTTAGGGAAGAGGTTTCAAACCACAGGTCTAAATTTACTCACTTTGGAACTGAAACAGTCACTGTCCCATGGTGCTAAAGAAAAGCTTGCCATTTTACCAGAATAGTGTAGGAGGAGAGAAGAGTGGGCTGCCTTCAAAGCATTTCACCAACACAACGGTCTGGCCAAGAGAGACTGGGAAAGACAAGCTGGTGATGTGTCTGTCCAGTAAGTTAAGCAAGCAGGCAGCTCCACTGAGGTGTCACTAACACCAAGCAGGCCTCTGTAAAGAAACCAAAAGCTAAGCTTGAAATGCCTCCAGGTTACGAAATCAAAAGGCTAATAACAACCCATCACAAAGCGCAAACTAGACTTCAAGCTATAGTCAATCAATACTTTGCTGTCCTTGCTCCCCTGCACTCTCTATGAGATCTTGCTCCCGGGTTCCTGTCATCAGACCACTGATAACCACTTCCGGTCTGGGGACTACCTGATTGAACTGATTTTTGCTCAAATAAACTCATAAAATGTTGACCATGTCTCCATTTATCTTTTAACACATAGTGTGGGTCTCATGTTAGTTATGCTTGCAGAAACTAGTAAAATTTGCCAATGCAGGCACACATAAGACAATGTCCCTTTCCTTAAACAATTTTGAATTGGATCTTCTGTCTGTCACTCAAGAGGGTTGCTTCCTACAGAGACCTACTATTAAGAAAGGTAAACCTGAATTCGCTAGCTCTCTAAGCCCAGTTATCACATCTCTCTGAAGCTTCCAGAACTCCCCCGGTGGCAAAGTCCCCTCCCCATTCCATGACTTTGATGATCTGTTCTCAGTAACACTGCATCACTATGCACCGCCTCTTACTTATCTCCAGGTCTGGGAAGTCCCTGCTGGCAAAAGCACTGGTGCCTGGGCAGGAAGAGAGGGGCGTCCAGGAAGTCTCTGCTTTAAGCAAAAGCTTCTTGTCACTGCCTTAATATTGCCCTGTCACCTGATTTCCTCCCTGTTCTCTGCCATTCTTTTTTTTTTTTTTTTAAAGATTTATTTATTTATGCATACAAGCACTGGGGTACAGGCCAGAGGTGTGGGGGGGGGTGAGAGGATTCACCACAGAGAGCGGGGAGCAGAACAGGCAGATCAACGGAAGTACACTGCTGAGGGGAGCAGCGGGCACAGCAGGAGAGGTCCGCCGCCCCATGTGGGGCCCTCCCCGGCCGGCAGCAGGGATCGAACTGGTGCTGCGTTCTGCTTCATAGTGCGCCGCTTAACCCACTGCGCCACCAGGGGAGGCCCTTCTCTGCCATTCTATGCCAATGTACAGGTGCCCAAGCAGGATGTGCAAACTAGTCTAAGAGCTTGTCCGTGCAGAATAGCAGCAACCAGTGTTCTATGTTATCCTATGCTAATGTCTTCCTAATCACATCTGAGAAATCATTAAGTCAAAATACACAGAATAGCTTCTCCAACACGAAAATACATCTTAGGAAAAAGTACAACTAAATAAACCATAGCAGCAAACCCTATCACTTGAATTAGAATTTAAAGTTCTGAGGAAATGGTAGGTTTTAGAGAATGAATAAGGAATGGTCTTCCAGCACAAGATGATGCACCAAAATTCTGCTGAATTTTCTCCCACACCACAGAAGTTCAAGTTCACATTCTCACTCACGGTTTTAAAGTTAGATGACTTAAAGTGTGTATGCATACAGTCTAAGCCTTCCAAGGAGCTTGAACACGGCACTGCATTTCCGTGTAAGTTAGGACATTTAAAAATGAGCATATACTCTCTTGAGTGTAAGCATGAATGGATTCTTGCAATGATTCCTGTCTCCTGAAAAGTTATATTTCTCTCTCTCTCTCTCGTCATGAATCACAAGCTATGCTGTTTCTGGAACATTCTCCTAATCGCAGTTATTCTACCTAACAGGACTACTCAAGCTAATGGGACAATCCCTGAACCATTTTCTAGATGATCCAAAGATTTAGCTTCCTTTCGATCACAAAATGGTTTTATTACTTCTTTAAAGATTGATTTATTTATGCATACAAGCACTGGGGTACAGGCCAGAGGTGTAGGGAGTGAGAGGACTCACCAGAGACAGAGTGGGGAACAGAACAGACAGATCCACTGAAACACACTGCTGAGGGGAGCAGCGGGGGAGACAAGAGAGGTCTGCTGGGCCATGTGGGTCCCCTCCCTGGCCGGCAGCAGGGATCGAACTTGTGCTGCAGTAGCAGTGGTGTGCTTCATAGTGCGTTGCTTAACCCACTGAGCCCCCTTTTCTTATTTTTTTTTAAAAAGATTTATTTTTCTTTATTTATGCATACAAGAACTGGGATGTAGGCCAGAGGTGCAGGGGGTACAGGCAGTGAGAGGATTCACCAAAGACAGAGTCAAGAACAGAAAAGGTGTATCTACTGAAATACACTGCTGAGGTGAGCAGCGGGTGAGGCAGGAGAGGTCTGCTGCGCCATGTGGGTCAGCTCCCTGACTGGAGTTCAAACTTGTGCTGCAGTGGCTGTGGATGCTTCACAGTGCAGTGCTTAACCCCTTGCGGCACTAGGGAGGCCCCTAAATGGTCACTTATCTAAAACAGACTATGTCATTTTATCCTAGATAATCCCTGTCTAATATAACAATCCGAATCTAGCAAAATCTTATTCATCACATCATTCTTTTAACAAATCCCCACCCCCAAAATAAGGAGAAAGTAAATGTCTAAGAACAGGGATTGGTCAATCAAATTAGGTTGTATCCTCAGTGGGACAACTTGTAGCTGTAAAGGGTATTTAAGTAACAACATGAAACATATTTATAATGTAACTTAGAAAAGCAGACTTTCAAACTGGGCGTAAGAATTCATTCATATAAATGGATGCATGAGTGTGGAAAATGTCTAGAGGGAAACATTATTTTTTTTTGTTGAAATACTGAGAAATATTTTTGAGCTTTCAAATCTTCTGCTCTGTTGTTTTCATATGGGAAACAGTACAAAGGGAAAGAAGCCTGAAAAAGAGAATTTGTCCCCAGCTTTTTCCTGACCTGAGATAATGCATCCCTTTCTGAGGGAATGCCCCTCTAAGCTTATTTTTATTTAAATTGAAATATAATCGACAAACAGCATGGTGTGTGTAAGTTTAAGGTGCAAGATGTGTTAGTTTGATACGTTTATACATGGCAATGTGACTGCACTGGAGAATAATGAATACTTTAATCATATCATATAATTATCATTTATTTTTGTAGTGAGAAAAATTTAGATCTATACCCTTAGAAACAAATACAGTGTTGTTACTATATTCACTATCGGTGTATTAGATTCCTGGAACTCATTATCCTAATAGTTGTTAAGTTCATATCCTTAAAGAATGTCTCCCCAATTCCTCAAATCTGTACGCCTGAAAATTACCATTTTATTCCCTGTTTTCAAGAATTTAACTTTTTAGATTCCACACACAAGTGATATCACATAGTATTTGTCTTTTTTACTCTCTAAGCATAATTGTCTCATTAATTTTCACGTGTAGTGTCATGTATGTAGAATAACAAGAAATCACCTCTCTCCCAGAATCTCCACAAGTTCACTGAGTAAGAAGTTCACTGAATCCAGTCCTGTGTTCTTATGGAGACTTCAATACCTAAGCAAGATCCATTAACTCATTGGTTATTGACATTTGATTCAACCATTCAACCTCTAGTCTCTTCCCCTACAAAATCAGAGGGGATGGGATTGAAAGTTCCAGTCCCCTAATATTAGCCAGGGTTGACTCCACAAGCCTTCAGTACAGGTCTTGATACGCTTTGCAAAATTCACCTCATTAACATATCTAAAGACAATTATCACATTGTAAACTCCCTAAGTTTCAGGAGTTCTATGTCATATAGGAACTGAGACTATATGTCTTATTGTAAATCATAGTATGTGAAAGGTCACTCAGGCTCCTCACCCAGACGCCCAGGTCAGCAGTGCTGAGAAGTCAGCAGTGACAACGATGGCAACAGCTAGACGCTCTCAATGTGGAACGGGATGACATGTGACACAGGTGGCTCAATTCCAGTGGAATACAGCCCAGGAATGCGGAGGGGGGGTTGGAGGGGGTAACCTGAATGCAACCAGAGGGGCCTAGATATGGATCATCCCCAACAAACAAGTTCTTCCTGCCACAACCTTCCCGCCAAAAGGAATTTAAAAATTTTCCAGCCCCGCCTATGAAAACCCTGCAGCTCCCCGGCCTTCACTTTGTGGATCAAAGAACCTCGAGGGGGATTGCAATAAAAGTTACTGCCAGTCAGAAACATGGACTGGCTCTTTCTTTCTCTCTTCCTCTCTCTCTTGCTCTCTCATCCAACCTTGCTGAAACCTTTCATCTGGTGCCAAAACCGGGAAGGCTGTGCTCCCTGGGACCCCACTGGGTGCCGCCTTCCCCCAAGATCAGACCGTCCACCCCATTGCCGGGTGCCTTCCATCCACCACTGGCCTCCAGTTACAACGGCGAGTCTTCCCCAACCTAATCAACGTCTTTCCCTAGGGTGACTGTTAATCTTCCAAGGCTGGTCCCTTTCCCATTCTAAGCACAGGCCTGTGGTGACCCACTCTCCATTCCTGGAGTTCAGCTCAGGGATGCCTGTTTTGGCTCTTGGTGCCCACTGGCTCCAGACGGGGCGAGGAGACAACCCCTCATCTGCTTGCCCACATTCTCATTCCTGGTCCACAGGTGAGGTTTGGGACGCCACCCTCTCCACACATTAGCATCCACATGATTAGCGTTGAGGCTGGGGCTTGGTTTGGGCTGCCTCCCCAAACCTACGCCACCATCTGTCCAAGAGTCCAGCCACCTTGGGGCAGGCAATGGAGTCGACTAATTCAAAACCTGACACTTCCACCCCTTGGGTTGTCCCCTGACCAATCTGGCCACACTAAATCTTAACCATGGGGTCCTTATTTATCTCAATAACTTTTGTCAGCACAATGATAAGTGGACTGAAATTCCTATGTCCAGGCTTTCTTTCTGTTGTACTCCACCCCTCCCTTCTTGAATCCTTTCAGTATGTACTATCACAGAGGTGATGATCTCATTCCCAATGATTAATGATCTAAAATATATTTTTATGGACCTAATGGTGTATTTGTCTTCTTGGAAAAATATATATATTTAGGTCCTTTGCCTATTTTCAAATTGCCCTCTTTGCCTTAGCATATTTTGGCTGTGTTCTCTAGCAAGTTGCAAAGAGGACTATTTAAAGATGGTCCTTTTTTTTTAGTAAGATGTGGACAAAAATGAAAGTAGTGAAAAGGGAAGTGACTAATCATGATCCTACTACTTAGATCATTTGAAGATCCTACAAGAAGGGAAATTCTTTGGGAAAATGGAAGAGAAACTTGTTTTATTCCCCACTAGTTCCTGTTAGTCCCAAAGGACTAAAGTTCCTGTTAGACCCAAAGGAATTTCTGATTGTCTCACACCTACCTCTCCAATTGTAAGTCAGGGAGAAAGTGCTATTCTTCAGGAAAGCATATCAGAAGGGCCTTTGTTTAGGGAGGCATTGTCTCAGGGAGTTAGGGGTGTGCATGTTAATTTCTTAATGTGCAAACAGGAAAATCTATCACTGAAGTGGTGATGTGCTGCTGTTGATTGGGTGTGTGGATAGCAAAGGTAAGTTTTAACATTTGGAATGACACATGAATACTTAGCAGTTCATCCATTAATTATTCTGTGAGTAAAAAGAAAGTTGTTATTTTGTGCAAAATATATGTATAGTTCAGAATTCCTGTTCCATTCTCCTAAACATTCACTATAGGTTACTAAAAACCCCATCATCAGAGAGTCATCCCTTTGTGTTAAAGAATAAGGTTGAGTCTCTCCAAGTATTACAAGCCCCTGGGAACTAGTAATTCATTAAGTATCCCATAGTTATTAAGTTTATGATGTTAGTTCATCCATCAATGATAAAGTTCAATCCCATGCCTGCCTACAAGACGCTCACAAAGAAGATGTCTCTGCAGCTGCAGAGAAGAAAGGGTATAGAAAACTGACCATCACAAATCAAATCCCTTTATAATAGAATCAAATACCAGCAACAAACAATAAAGGTTGGATGACTAATCAGAGGTATAGTTTATCAATTCTTTCCTTTCTCATAAATGAACAGTCATTACCCTTCTCTGAAACATGTGGCAATCTCTCCCATCTAATCAAACAAATAACAGCAAACAATTTCCCCAGGATACTGCAGTCTTCTTTGTAATCATTTCACTGTAACTTTGCAATTCCTTGCAAATTAGAGACCTCTAATTCCCTTTACTCTTTGTTCTCAAAATCATTCTATTTAACTGATGCAGCCCCACCTACCACCAATATGTCCAGAGATTTTCACAGCACTAAATCTTGTTGTCAATGAAACATATTAGGCTTAATTGATCTATCAGCAGCTTTGGCAGTGATTACTCTTCTCCTTGAAATATTTTTTTTAATTCAGCTTTCTGAGAAACCACTCTCTCCTTGGCTTCCTTTTTTTTTGTTTGTTTGTTTTTAATCCTCCTTATCTTGTAGATCTCTAAACATTAAATGCTTTAGATTTAATCCTATGATTACTTCTGTTCTCTCTGCATTAATTCCTGGAAGATTTCATCTAGTCTTAGTGTTTTAATTGCCTTTATTTGCTGACAACTTTCAAATTTATACATTCATTCAATGGAAACTAGGTAAGCTCAGGGCCAAACTCTGAATCTTCTTCTAACCAGTGTTCAAACTTCCTTTCAGTTTCTCAGACGAAAAAACCTTGATTCCTCTAGTGCTCTCTTACATGCCATTTCCAATTATAATAAATCCAAATTTGAGCTACAGATTCAGGGCAATCTGTGTTAAAATATTTTTAAAATGGCTTGTGGAATTGACAGGTTTATTCTAGGTTATTATTTATGAAAATGTAAAAGATTAAGAATAGCCAAGATATTCTTGAAGGAGAAGATTGTAAGGAGAATTTTCCCACCATATATTGTGATAGTTTTATGCGCCACCTTGGTGAGGTTATGACGTCCAGATGTTTGGTCAAATATTCTAGATGTTGTAGTGAAGGTATTTTTTTAGATGTGATTAATAGTAAAGTTTGGGCTTTCCGTAACGTTGGCCTAGACTTTAGAAGTCAGGCCAACTACAAAGTCAGACTAACTCATAGGTCTCCTTAGGTAAGAAGCTGTGACTCACACTTGCAGAGACAATGACTAGCTCTGCTTTCACAGAACGCAGCTCTCAGAATAGGTACAGTCATAAAACCAGCATTTGGACACGGGTCATTACCAAAACTGATTCCCACATGAATCACATTAGCCACTTCCGGATTTATGAGGTTATCTAAAGTTGAACATGGCAACTGCTACTTTAAAGAGTCTAAAATCCAATCTAAGACAAATCCTGACAACCAGAGGAAATTTAAGAGCAGTTGCTAACATGCCTTCTCTTATTTCATTCCATTTTTTGAGCTGGTTTGCGATTAGACTCAGAGAGAGCTATACAGTGACTACGGATTCACCGACAGGGGAAAGCTAAGCTCTGACAGCTACTCACCTTCCTGTTTGGTTTTGGACTAGATCACTAAGAAATGACCGTTGGGGTGCATGTTCATTATGGCAAAACTGATGGAAACTTGGCTGCCAAGGCTAGACAGTCATTGAACCAGGATCTGGCGGGAGATCTAGGCCAGCTTGAACTATTAGATCTCAGCCCTCGGATTCTCTTCCTGTTAGGGGGAAGGGTCGTCCTGAATGGATTACACAGATGGGTGTGTGGACTCCAACCCCCACTCCAGACCATCAGTGTTCCAGAACCACAAATCCGGTAAGATGATTATCCAAGAGTGGGTCACTGGGACCTGAGGGTGGCACTAAGCAGCAAGTCTGGCTATAAAACCAGAGAGGGGAGCCTTGGGCTCTCTCTTCCTTTGGAGCCATCTCACTTGATTCAGAGCCAGCTCTCAGCGTGCCATTGCTTTCCAGCTCGGAAGATCTGATAGGATATTTACGGATCTGTATCCCTCTCTTCTCTTTGTGATATTTCTACTGTATTCCCCTTCTTTTGTAAAATAAAACCCTTTAATAACTTTTGTCACATGTACCTGACGTTGGGACTTATTATAAAAGTCTTCTGAGCGCGCGGGTTATGGCCCAGTCAGGGAAACCCATTTTATATTAGGGTTGCCCTGTAACACTCCCACTTCTAGTTCAGAGCCTGATAATAATAGCTTGTGCCAGATGCTTCAGCCATGTGTCTTCTTATCAGGTGTGGAGGAGAGAAAGCAGACCGAACCCCATTCAGATTCTGCCTGGTAGATCTGGAAAGACACGTTGGGAATGTGGGTTTCTGAGGAGCCCTAGGATGTGCTTTTAAGAAGCTCTTGGAATTTACTTATCTCTTCAAAATAAGAAGTGATTTTCTCTTTTACGTTTCTGGTTTTCCCCATAATGTGATGATTTGTGGGAAAGCTATTAAACCATAAGGTCCAACTTACTGTTTTGTGTAATAGGACTATGAAATAGCGCAAGCTGATAAACTCCTAAGCTGGGGTAACCTAAAGATAACTAGGAGTTTTTCATTTACCTTTTTAGCCCGAGAAACACTTGCAGCATAACACCTCAGGCACAGAAAAACAACCCTTGCAAACATGAATAGATGGTCCTTTAGTTAAGTAAGTCTTCAGAAGCCAACACCTGAAATCTAGAACACCCAGCGGTTGCAAGTTTCATTCCTGTGGGAAAATGACTGTAGGAGCATATCCCAAAGCATCACAGAGGTGTGAAGAACCTCAGATTTCTAATCCAACACTCTATGTATCAAATGTTAAACCAAGACAGAGATGCAAAGTCAGAGGTTTCAAACCTAGTCCCAAAACAATGACAGGTTCACAAATCGAGTATAGGCTAGACATGTCATCTCTTCTCATTATTTCAGTGAACCCCGATATTCATTGCCACCTTTAGCAGAAACAAGGCTGTATGTTAACCAAACCAGAAAGCAATTGCTTCTGACTAGAATTACATCATCTCAGTGTGTTCCATTAGTTTCTCATGGCAAAACAAAATAACAGTATCTAATGAATGCAAGATGGCCTAATGGAAAAGAGGATGAGTTTAATCCTGGCTCTATTAATCTTTTGTAAATTGGACAAGTTGCTCAAATTCTCTGAGCCACAGGTTGTTTTTTTTTTCTCATCTATAAAATAGAGATAATTCTCACCTTGCAAATGTTGATGAGAAGATTCCAGATAACCTATAAAAAGGTCCTAACATGATGTTTGGCATAGTTTTAGTTCAATAAATAGTAATGATCATTATCATTGTCATTCTTAAGTTTCAGTAGACAAATTGCCAATTTGAAGTTGAGAGGGCAACTTATTGAATATATCTCTACAGAGAGTCAGATGACTCAGTGCCAACTTTTGCTGAGAAACTTCTTTTCTGTTAGTAAAAAATCCTACCTTGTCCACTTGGAAGCTCCACTTCAGCTCTTAAATTCCCCAAGGAAGTGGCCTCAAACTTACTTGTCCTAAATTATGCTGTATTTTGGATACACTTTCTTTTTTAAAAATTATTTATTTATTTATGCATACAAGAACTGAGTACAGGCCAGAGGCATGGGGTGGGTTCACCCAGAGAGGGTTCACCAGAGACCGAGTGGGAGACGTAACAGGCAGACTGACCGAAGTACACTGCTGAGGGGAGCAGTGGGCGAGGCAGGAGAGGTCCACCATGCCACACCACGCCACGTGGGTCCCCTCCCTGGCCCGGAGATAGAACTCGCGCTGCAGTGGCCGTGGCTGCTTCACAGTGTCGTGCTTAACCTGCTGCACCACCAGGGAGGCCCTTGGATACACTTTCATCCCACATACATTTGTTGTGTTGGGAATGTTTCTGTGGTTGCCATGGTTTCTGATAGTCAATAATCTTCAGCAAAATATTTGAACTGAGAGGTTACGAATGAAAGGGGGGAAAGAAGCATGTCCATTTCAGACTTCTGCAGCAGGGTCTCAAATTACCAGGCAAACCTTATAATTTCCTTATTTATAAAGTGAGATTGTGAAACTTTAAAAATGTGTTCCAAGAATGACATAGACTACTAGGTCATTAAAACGTGTAACTTGCAAACTATCAGGTATTTAATCCATGTATTGGTTCCAAATTCCCTAGGATGTCTTATCAAGGACACTCCACTGCTAACAGCCAGGCTGGCTCCCTCAATCTCTGACACACAGATAGTCTTAACCTCTTTCCTCTTCTCTCTCTTCCCAGGCAGCTCTCCCCCTTAACCACATTAACTTCATGAAGCTGTAGCAAAAAGTCAGGGGCCATTCATAACTGGCTTTTTACTATTGCTTTATTACTTTTTAGTCCTCCATCTCAATTAGGCTGCTGAACTTGCTGGAGGAACGAGGGACCCCTAGGAGATGGGCTGCGTCAGTCTCAGTTACATTTGCACCTCGGGTGCTGGGCAGAGGCTGGCACAGAACAAGGCGCTCAACAAGTATCAGGGGTCAGGAGAGTGACCCCACATCTGACTTTGGAATCTCAAGTTTTCTTGCTACCTTTGGATTTCAGGCAAGTTACTTACACTTTTCCAATTTGATTTCCTCATCTGGAATATGGAAATGAAAAGAGCCTGTTCCTCCATGTTCTGTTGAAGATAAAATGTAAAACACATATATTAGGTGTTGAATACATTTTACATGCTTAGAGATAGCCTTAACTAACTAACTATTAAGATATCTTGTAGAAATTGAATAATTGATAAAAATGCACTATCAAGTAATTTGACATTATTTAACCTGCAGATCAAGAGTAAGATAAGCAGGGATGTAGGATCCTAGCCGTCTTTTGCAAAAGAACACCCACACCAAACTAAACTCATTTGTCCTCCAAACATGTGCTGAGCGCTGCAGTTACAATAGTTTGGTGCTTCATCTCCATTTTGAACACCTCTGCCCCTCCAGCCTTCAGAAAGCATATCATCCATCTAAAACACAACCTAAATACAGAGACCCCCATGATGACTGCCTGGATTCCCTTACCACCTGCTTCCCATGGCCCCTCTACTTCCTCTTTCCAATGTTAACAGGCAAGCCTATGAACTATAAGGGAGAGCCCCGGTTTGAAAGTCCTCACCCATAAAATTAAGAATTCCAGGTCTTCTGGTTGTGCAGGGGTTAAGCCTCAGCGCTATCAAACTACCGCCAACCACTGCAGCCAGTGAACTAACCCACTTGGCGCAGCAGACCTCTCCTGTCTCACCAGCTGCTCCCCTCAGCAGTGCATTTCAGTAAATCGGCTCCCCACTCTGTCTCTGCATCTCTGGCCTACACTTTAGTTCTGTGCAAAAATGAATAAAATCTTTAAAAGAAAATGAAGACATGACCTAAAAGAAGACAGGCAGAGAAAAAAATTTAAAAGAGGTTTATATACAAGAGGAGTTAGAGCAGAGAGAGAGAAAAAAGATTAATCCACCAGCATGTATCGAAAAGCCGTACCAGGGTGCATGCACATGGAAGCTGAACAAGCGAGGCAGCCTGATGCATCCGTCTTCAGTGTTTTAAACACCAATCTGGCGGCTCAGCTGGACCTTAGTTCTCCTCAGTCCACCCCCTCAGGTGGTCGCTCATGGCATGCTGGGAATTGTAATCCAAGGCAGCTAATACGTAGGCAGCATAGAAATAACCGGCAAGATGGCACCCATTCCCAAGGTCTGCTCCTCCCCCTACCATGGCAACGCGGCTGCTAACACAAGTAACCACAAGTGATATCTCCCCGCATAGTCTGCTACTCCATGGTCATCTGTGCATACCTCCTGGCAGAGCTGTATTTAATTACATAATTACCCTTAGGCTTATCTCCTCAGATTAAGAACTTCCAGCCAACGGAAGAATCCTCATTTTTATCTCCCAGTTTCGAGAACATAGCAGACTTCTGTCCCTTTTGAAGGCATCTCCTGGGGTTGATGTCTTTGGAGTTGACAGTAACTTGTGAACGCATTTATTTGTGCTGCTTCTCACATTCTTAATTTGAGGATTTACTTGGCCTCTTACTGGAATTGTACAGTTTAGTTTCCTGAGATGTGCAATTAAGATAAGGAGCAGGATTGAGTGGGGCGAGGCAGCTTTAAGGGTGAATATAAGGGGTTTAAAAGCAGTGCTGTAGAGACACGCAGATCAGTACCAAGAATCCGCCTCACCTTTTCTCAAGAATTTTTGTCACGTTTCTATGACTTTCTTTTTGCAGAAATCATTCATGCAAATTGAGCATGAGAGTTGGTTTAATAAAGAAGCTTACTGGACTATGTAGGAATTCCCTAACTCTGATTGTCTTTTTTTTTTCCTTTGGGGAGGAATCAGTCTTATCTGTACTTTTGGCTTTAAAGGCTAGCAGAATGAAAAGAAGGCTGCATTACTCACTCATGTTTGATTTACAAGCACTTAAAAGTTTTTAGGGCCTCCATGGTGGTGCAGTGCGTTAAGCAACACACTATGAAGCAAACTGCAGCCACTGCAGCACCAGTTCGATCCCTGCTGCCAGCCAGGGAGGGGACCCACATGGCACAGCAGACCTCTCCTGCTGTGCCCGCTGCTCCCCTCAGCAGTGTACTTCTGTTGATCTAACTGTTCTGCTCCTCTCTCCCTGTGGTGAATCCTCTCACCTCCTGCGACTCTGGCCTGTACCCCAGCTCTTGTATGCATAAATAAAATAAATCTTTTAAAAAAAAGTTTTTAAAGGATTTTAAAAAGGAGATTTCAATGTGATAGTCGTTTTCTTAAAGTAATTACAATATAAATGTATAATGATAAAAATGATCTTGCAAAGTCTCTTTGATTACATTGCTAAAAAATATTTGTGCATTAAAACGCACCCAAAGGCATAATTGTATCATATTTTACATTTTTCTTGAAATATTATTGTTCTCTTCCTAACTTTAGTAGTCTTTAAAGTCAACACATTTACTTATTTATTTCATGTGAAGTGATAATTTTTTTTAAAGAATTTTACTCATGCATACAAGAGTTGGGGCACAGGCCAGACACATGGGGGTGAGAGGATTCACCAGAGACAGAATGGGGAGTAGAACAGGCAGATCGACTGAAACACACTGCTGACGGGAGCAGCGGGCGAGACAGGAGATGTCTGCTGCGCCATGTGGGTCCCCTCCCTGATCAGGGATCCAATTCACACTACAGTGGCTGTCATACAACTTCATAGTGCTGAGATTTAGCACCTTACTCCACTGGGGAGGCCCACCTAAGTTTTGAGTTTTGATTAAAGTATTATAGGTCATTATTGTCATGTTAGTTTTACAGAAACCAAAGGTTGGAAATGTAAGTTACTTGCTCTAGACAATACCATTATCAAATGTTTGAGCTAGTATTTCAATCAGTGTCCAGCAAAATAAAATTCAAACTTTTATTTGACTCTTTTGAACATATTTGCAAGTATGGGTACAGAGTTAAAAATAATTAATTTGATTTTAAAAAATCACCTGTAATTTTATCTGTTGATGTTACAGAGAAACAATTTTTTTTTAATACTATTGGAAATTTTCTTACATCTTTGGGGGTTATAATATTAAATTGGCCTACATCTCCTCAGAATCTAATTTTTCTATAGAATACTCAAAATTATTGATTTCCTTATTCTTTTTTTTGTGTGTGTACTGTCTTCAGAATGTAGGCATTACCTGAGTTAAATTCAATAGTCAGAATCAGATACTCTGGTTGAGAAAAGAACATGAAAATGGAAATGTGTATTGCCAATTGGCTTTCTTTTCTTCTTCTTCTTTAAAATCAAACTCTTTAACAAATCATCCCCCAATACAATCCACAATTGTATCATCTTCTCCAATTGGATACAATTGAGGCTCTAATCATGTGAGGCCACAGGATGGACTATCAGATTTGAAAAGCAATAAATACAGTGCTGTCCAGTTTCCTGGGAAAGATCACATTGTTTTGAGTTTGACTTCCTCTCTGTGTCTAAAAAGCATTTCACAAGGAAAAGACTGATGGATTCCTCATTGGTCTTCTTCCTTTGTATGTTTTGTTAGATTTTTTTAAACCAGGCTGTGAAAAGTTGTTGTTCATTAATGAAACTCAGAAAGTAGTCAAATCCCTTTGAAGTTTAAGACAGCATCTGTTCCACTGTCTAAAAAGAGTAGAGAAATTAACATCTCCCTCACGTGGGTTTCAGTGTAACGCAACTTACTGCCACCCAGAAGTTGCAGGTGCAAGAATACAGCCAGCTTTGTTTTATGAAGCACACTTATGTGTGTGCCTGTGCACGTGTGTGTGCATGTATGCTCACACACATGTGCATGTATATAATAAATACCAGTTCTTATAAAATGCTCATTTTAAAAGGCAAATTACAAACACATTCATATTAAATTTAAATTGTTCTTCAGGCAGATTTTGCTCAGGTACCTGTCAAAGCTATTCAGAGTTCAGTCACAAACTATCTAGGTCCTATTGCACAGAAAATCAAAACTTTCTAGGGGACAATTCAATTTCTCCTGTCCATCAAATGAAAGGAATGGGTTTAGACATGGGAAATCAAATTCATTAAGTATATAGAGGATGCATATATCTTTTATCCTCGATCAAGATTTTAAAAGTTGAGCATTAAAAAATTATACATTTTCAAAAATTTAACTTTGCACATAAATGCACATTAGCTTGTTAGTCTTTTGATGTCTGGGAGGGCAAAGAGGCACAAGTCAACTAATCTCAACTAATATGAAACATCTGTCCTTTTATAAGTCATATTAGCAATACTACTTCTACAATTGCTAGTTTCAATTTCCTTATAGTGAAAGCCTAGAAACATTGGGAACATTATCTCAATGCAGAAGCCTTCAATATTTTAAAGTTTTTCATCCAAACCTAATTTGATAGTAATTATTTCAAGTAATGATAGTTTTTATAGATCCATTGATTCCTTACTCCAGAGTCATCATGTTTTTATTATTTCTGTATAATTTGCTAAAGTAAGTAATCACAATAATACCTTTCAGAAGTGGAATAAACTTTTTTTTTTCTCTTTATTTATATATATTTGACATCAATTGTAATCCCCATGGGTTCCCCATCACCATTTCACCAGTGCACCATCACCTCAGTCCCTTGTGCTCTTATCTGCCCTCAATCCTCTTCCTTCCCCCTCCCCACCAAGTGTCCCCAATTTGTCCTTGTCTTTTTGTTTTTATTATTATTATTATTATTTTTCTTGATCCTTATTTAGTTCCTTTATATTCCTCCTAGGGGGGAAACCATCCGGTATTTTTCTTTTGCCTTCTGACTTATTTCGCTGAGCATAATCCCTTCTAGCTCCATCCACGTTGGCAGAATAAACTTCTAATAGGAAATAGTAGATACAATTTTCTCTACTCCTCTTTATTTATATATATATTTTTAAAAAAATTTATGCATACAAGAGGTGGGCCATGGGGCAGAGGTGTGGGTGCTGAGAGGATCCACCAAGACAGAGTGGGGAGCAGAACAGGCAGATCTACTGAAACAACACACTGCTGAGGGGAGCAGCTGGCAAGGTAGGAGAGGTCTGCTGCTCCACGTGGGTCCTCTCCCTGGCAGAGGATAGAACTGGCACTGCTGTTGTGCTGACGATCCACAGTGGGGCGCTCAACCCGCTGCTCCACCACGGAGACCCCACTCTTTTTTTTTTAAGATTTATTTATTTATGCATACAAGCGCTGGGGTACAGGCCAGAGGTTTGGGGGGGTGGTGAAATGATTCACCACAGAGAGCTAGGAACAGAACAGTTAGATCAACAGAAGTACACTGCTGAGGGGAGCAGTAGGCACAGCAGGAGAGGTCTGCTGTGCCATGTGGGTCCCCTCCCTGGCTGGCAGCAGAGATTGAACTCGTGCTGCAGTGGCTGCGGTTTGCTTCATAGTGTGTTGCTTAACCCACTGCGCCACCAGGGAGGCCCGGCCCCACGCTTTATAAGTACAAGTGTAAACCTTGGAAATTATATGTAAGACAGGAATAAAGGACTTTGAAAAAGAAGGTAGATGGGTCCATATCTTGGGATCCAAGTGAGAGTTTAGTGGTGACTCACCCAAGATTATCCTTTCGTGTCAAAAATCTCCATTATGTGTCTGAAGAAGCTGGTCACCCAGAGATTCCAATAAGTTTACATAGATAGATATCTATATACATACAGATATCTATATCTTCTTTATACGTAGAGATATGTAATATATAGAGAGAGCTATAAAACCTTATCTCCTTAGCTAGAGAGAATCAGAAAACATCCAGTCTAGTTATGGAAACATTCAGACAAAAATTGCTCAACTCTGGACAATGCAAAAAGCTCTGTTGTAGTCTTTCTTCTTATGCCAGCAAAGGTCAAGGGGGAGTTTAGAGTTCTCCTCTTACCAGATTGTAACAGGTTCCCCAACACCCCTTTCCCCTCTTGCCAGGGGTCTCCATGGGGAACAAGGGGTTAAGTCTCAGCACTATGAAGCTATCTGCAGCCACTGAAGCAAGAGTTCTATCTCTGGCCAGGGAGGTGACCCACGTGGCACAGCAGATCTCTCCTGTCTCACTGTTAGGGGGAAAAGACCTTCCTAAATAAATTACACAAATAGATTATGAACTTTGACCCCCATTCCAAACCTACAAAATCTAAAAACTACAAATCCCATAAGGTCATCAAAAAAGCAAATCACTAAAATCTAAAAGTAAAGTTAAGCAGCCAAGCTAAGTATAAAAGCAGACACGTGGACCTTAGGGGTCCATCTTTTCCTTGAGAGTCAGCTCTCAGTGTACCCTTGAGTTCCAGCTCCAAAAAACTAATAAAACATTTATGGATCTGTATCCCTCTCTTCCCCTTGTGTTATTCACTACGCTATTTCCCCTTCTCTTGTAAATAAAACCCTTTATCAACCTTTGTTGTGTGTATACCTACAATTAAAACATTATAAGTACCTTTCAAACGCGCAGGTAAAAACCCAGTCAAGCAAACCCATTTTATATTAGGGTTGCCCTATAACAACACCAGCTACTCCCCTCAACCTGTTCTGTTCCCCACTCTGTCTCTGGTGAATCCTCTCACACACACACCTCCTCCCCCACACCTCTTGCTGGTACCCCAGTTCTTGCATGCATCAGTAAATAAATCTTTTTTTAAAAAGTGCAAATGAATGGAAAAAGAGAATTCATGTAAACATTAAAAAGAAAGCAGAAGTGGCTATATTAACATCAGCTAAAGTAGATTTCTAAGCAACAAAAATTATCATGCACCGAGAGGTACATTCGATAATGATAAATAGATCCATTTACCAAGAAAACATAGTTATCCTAAATGTGTATGCATAAAAAAACAAACCAGAGCCTCAAAATTTGTGATGGGAAAACTGATAGAATTGAAAGGAGAAAGACAAATTTGCCATTATAATTAGATAATTGAACATCTTTCTCTGAATGATTAAGAAAACGTGGTAGAAAGTAGAAAAATCATAGACCTCCCTCAACAACACCACCAACCACAGAAACTAATCAACATTTACAGGACAGTTTAACCACCAAAATATTCTTTTCATGTGCATATAAAACATATTTATAGATGAAGCATATCACATGCTATAAAACAAACCTCACAAAAGTTAAAAGAAATCAAATCATAATGTGCCTTCTGACCACAATGGACCACAGTAGGAACTGATAACAAAAAGGGAACAAGGGCCTCCCTGGTGGTGCAGCAGGTTGAGCGCCCCACTATGGGGCTTCCGCAGCCACTGCAGCACAAGTTCAATCCCTGGTCAGGGAGGGGACCCACATGGCGCAGCAGACCTCTCCTGCCTCGCCCGCTGCTCCCCTCAGCAGTGTGTTTCAGTCCATCTGCCTGTTCTGCTCCCCACTGTCTCTGTCTCTGTCTCACCTCCCACACCTCTGGCCTGTACCCCAATTCTTGTATGCATAAATAAATGCAATCTTTTTTTAAAAGGGGGGGCAAAATCACCACCAAATATGTGGGAACTAAACAATATATTTTTAAATAATTCATGGAGCAAAGAGGAACTTTCAAAGTAAATAAAATATATGCTTAACTGGATGACAAGTTTTAAAAACATATCAAAATGTGTGGACTGTAGCTAAAACAATGCTGAAAGGGTAATTTATAGTTCTATATGCTGACAGTAGGAAATAAATATCTAAATAATTATGAGAAAACCTATAATTTAGGTTCATTTATGTATTCATATAATCTTACTAGTTAGTATTTCACTTGCTGCTACTAATTTACAAATGTATGTGACTGAAACAAAAAAAAAATATTGCTAGTTGCCCATTTGACTAACAAATAAGAAAAAGGGGGGGGGCATATATAAATGTTCCTACAATTCAAGTATAGAAGAATAAAGTGACAACAGACATTAAACTGCTGTCCTGTGGACTTTGAGACTATTATGTTAAGTGAAGTCTGTCAGATAAAGATAAATACCATTTTTCACTCATGTAGAAGGAAGAAAACAAATAAAAAAACACAAACTTTTAGAGGCTAAAGACAAATGGTAGTTACCAGAAAGAAAGGGAGAGGTAAACCAGGTAGATAGAGGCAATTGTATGATGGAAAGTAGAATTTAACTGTTGTTCACAACAGTTAATGTGACACAGATGTCACATTATAATGTCGTACACCTGAAGCCTATATAACGTTATAAACCAATGTTACTTGAATAAAATTTTTTATTTAATTGCCACTTTGGTTTCTACTTGGTGTATAATATCCATCTTTCTAAATTGCTGTTAGCTTTTTCTAATTTTTTTTGGATTGACTCTTTTTAATTGTTTAGGGGAAAAAAACAGTACCATTGTGTGTGTGTGTGTGTGCCAAAATAGGAGTGTATTTTTTCCAAGTAAGTTTAATATATTTATATTTAATATCATTGCTATAATAATTTGATTTATTCTAACTTTCTGGCTTCATAAATTTTGCTTATTCAATTTTGCTAGTGAAAGAAAAATAAAACAGTCTAGATTTATGTACTTTGCATACCTCACATTGGTGGCTACATATGAAATTAGTTTATGATTAGGAGATGTGTTTGTAAGTACTGAGGACGTGAGCAAAGAAATAAATCAACTTGATAGAGAGGGGAGATTCAATTGGAGAAATATTTAGGAAGTGAGATTAAAATACTTTGAATGTTAATTGGAGGAAAGTGTCAGATGTGACAAATGACTTCTCAAACACCAGTTTGGATGATTTAATAAAGTGTGGCAGCACAGAACATATGCATGTAACATGGTCACAGCAAATGGCCCACTCCTCTCCTTGAAGGACCTGTTCCTCAGACCCCCTCCCAGGAGGAGAATTATACTTTCCATTCTGCTGAAGTCAGCTTTGGTCATGTTGTAACAGGGTGGTCCCCAGGAAAGGGGGAAGTTCCAGGATCCTGGTCCCAACTGAGGTAGGGTAGAGTCAAGCAGAAATAAGAAGATGTTGGAGAGAGGAAAAAAAAAAGAGAGGACAGAAGGAAAGAAGGAAGAAGGAAGCAGGATAAGATGCAACATGGAGACCTAGAGGAGGCACGTAAACAGAGGGACATGTAAAATAACTGTGCTTGCTTCTTAGTCTTGAGCTGATTAAAACGGATGTGGGTGAGAAACCCATAAAAAACTTAATAATAGTGGCTTTTATCTTAATTTTAATTTTACTCTTTTCCTCCCAAATTTATCTAACTCTTTCTGACCCTTTTCTATAAGTCTCCACTGAAAGGTCTTTTAATCTTGTAGCAAGCTTTTAAGCCTTGCTTTAGGACAAACCTATTCGGCTTAATTTTTACCCTCCAAAAGATGGGTAACTGTAAATATTTAACTTGGTAACTATATTCTTTATCTTTTCTGTATTGTTCCCTAATTATATTGAAGTTCCTTTCCATTAAAAGCCTTGTATATTTATCTTAATGTTGTAGATGGCAAAACCCATTTAGAGAGGACAAATTTAGGGGTTCTCCAGTGTCCCCTCCCTGCTCTGTAACAATGCAACTCATTTAGGCGAATAAGCTGTGAGCAGAAATGGTGCTTCTTGAGTCTAGCTTTGTCTTCCACTTCATTTTTTCTTTGACTAGAGATAAGCCATGTCCTAGACAGATCTTTCCTGCAACCTGAACCCTGGAGATCCAGAGCTTCCATTACAGGTTCTGTAACAGTCTTCAGAAATGAGCGCCATGCCAAAGTGCATCATTTTTCTATATTCCACTTATTGGTAACACCATTTGGTGTTGCTGTTATCTTTCTCCTTATTTCACTTAGCATTATCTCTTCCAACTCCACCATGTTGCCACAAATGACATGAGTTTACCTGTTTTGATTGCTGAGTAGTATTCCATTGTGTGTATCCTATATACCACAGCTTCACAATCCATTCCACTGTTTTGGGGCATTTAGGCTGTTTCCATGTCCTGGCTACTATAAACAGTGCTGCAACGAACATGGGAGTACAGATTTCTTTTCAATTAGTGTTTCAGTGTTCTTTCGGTAGATAGCGAAGAGTGAATTGCTGAGTCATATGGCAGCTCCATATGTAGTCTCAAATAGGTATTTTGAATTGACTTTTAATCTTTCTAAACATGGGGCTTTCTGTAACATAAGTAGATATGTTCCCCATATAGCAAATTCCTTCTGAGCCACATACTTACTGCTGGTAATCAATGAGTACATTAAAGTAATTTTCTTTAGAACTTGAAGGACCAAATCTGTAGCTTCTAAGTCTTCCAGAAGACTTACCCATTTTAGTTTTTTCTTATTTTTTAAATTTGGATTATGAGCATAATCTGAAAAGGAGACAATGAACATCTCTCTGGCATCCTAGTAATGAACACTTAGGCATTTGTCTTTCAAATGTATTTTCAGCGCCACTACTCATACTGTAATTTCAGGTTTTCAGGTCTAGCCTCCCAACTGTAACAGGGTGGTTACCAGGAAAGGGGGAAGTTCCAGAATCCCGGTTCCGCCCTAAGTAGGGTGAAGCTGAGCAGGGATAAGAAGATGCTGGACAGAGGAGACAGGAGAACAGAAGGAAGGGAGGAAGAAGGAAGCAGGATGGAGAGCAGCAAGGAGACCTGGAGGAGGCACATGAAGCAGAGGGACATGTGAAGAAACTACACTTGCTT
>JAGFMF010011709.1:12780726-12791536 GCA_019455555.1 Galemys pyrenaicus
CTGCTGTGCCCGCTGCTCCCCTCAGCAGTGTACTTCTGTTATCTGCCTGTTCTGCTCCCTGCTCTCTGTGGTGAATCCTCTCGCCCCCGACACCTCTGGCCTGTGCCCCAGTGCTTGTATGCATAAATAAATAAATCTTTAAAAAAAAAAAAGAAGATGCTGGACAGAGGAGACAGGAGAAAAGAAGGAAGGGAGGAAGAAGGAAGCAGGATGGAGAGCAGCAAGGAGACCTGGAGGAGGCACATGAAGCAGAGGGACATGTGAAGAAACTACACTTGCTTCTTGGTCTTGGAACAGATGTGGGAAGCTTAATAATGGCGGCTTTCATCTTGAGTTTGATTTTGCTCTTTTCCTTCCAGATTCGTCTGACCCTTTTCTATGGTTCTCCACTGAAAGGTCCTTCTGACTGTGGCAGGCTTTTGGGGCTTGCTTTGGGCCAATCCTACCTGACTGGACTTTTACCCTCAAGGGGATGGGTAACTTTGGATGCTTAACTTATAGTAACTATATTCTTTGTCCTTTCTGTATTGTTCCCAAATTGTATTAAAGTTCCTTTCCATTAAAGGCCTTACATGTTTGTCTTGATGCGGCAGGTGGCAAAACCCATTTAGAGAGAGCAGGTTTGGGGGTTCTGCGATGCCCCTCTCCCTGCCCTGTAACAAATCCTCTCAGTCGCTGAACCTCTGACCTGTACCCTAGTTCTTGTATGCATCAGTAAATCTATAAAAGAATAGATTAATTAGTTTTTTGAAAGTAAAAAAAATTTTTAAGGATTTAGAAAGTTTGAAACCTTATTAAACTTTTCAGGAATAATATGAAATGACACATAAACTCCAAAGAAGATTATTTAAATAATATTATTACTTAATCTGTTTCCAGTCAGGACTATTAACAACTGTTGGTGACTAAACACAAGTCAAAATGAAGATAAATCAAAAATCATCTCCTGAGTCATATAATGAAGACTATTAAAAGAACAAAGGACAATTAGATTCCTTAGGTAGCATGATAAGCTTTTATTGACTTGTCATGTAAGAAATTACTTTTCTCCAATTTTGTAATGTGGGCTAGAGAAATATAAGTGATAAAAATCTCTTTAAGGTTAAGTAAAATAACCCCTACTCTTCCACACACCAATCTGAAACTCACTGGAGTCTGGAGATAATTTCCGAAATTTAAAGAAACCAATAATATGAAATCAAAGCTCCTGTGTATTCAGTAATTTTAAGTAAAGTTCAAAAATATATGGCTTTTCTATAATCACCCAGATGATTTTATTTGGGGATTTTATAGTCAACAAAATCATAAACATGAACCTCAGATACCTTTTGAATACCTTTTAGGGTTTATTTTTTTCAGTTATGTGTTATTTCATTTCAAAGCTTGTTTCCTCATCAAAACATTACTCAAAAAGAGTAATGATGTTTGAAATTTTGTTCCTTTCCTTTCATTTGCTTAATCATTAAAACAAATATCTGACCATCTTTTCACTCTAATTTGTAATGATCAGTGATTGATGGATGACTGCTTCTGACATAGTGTTATTTCTAAAAATTATGATCAGAAAAAAAATTATCCTCCTCTAGCTATATCAATGAATCCACGAGTATTTTGATCTCTTTTAATGTGTCCACTCTAATTTCCAAGGTTCTTGATAGATGCTTCAATATCTCCTTTTCTCCACACTTTTAAAGTTAGGGATAAACATAGCCACACCCTCTTCAAAATTTTGTCTCCATTAATACTAGAGTCTCAAGAGTTCAACCCTAAAGTATACACTAAAAGTAAGTAATCCAACCTCTACTGAAAATCCCTTTGCATCATGCAAACTGGGAACTAGAAAAAAAAAATTTAGATCCATCTTTCTCCATTTTGCACATCTCATTCTGTTAACAATTCTACCATTTGTTGTGGGGAGAAGATCAGGGTGAGGCAAGAGGCATGGGGGTGAAAGAACTCACCAGAGATAGAGTGAAGAACAGAACAGGTAAAATACTTGAAATACATTGCTAAGAGAGGCAGCGGGTCAGCCAGGGGAAGTCTGTGCGTGAAGGAGGACTTGAGGCTCTGGTTTATACTATTTTCACAGGTTTTCTTACTGGGGGGGATGGGGTCACTTTGCACCAGTTATCTTCTGGGATGTCTGGTTTAGGGCCCTGGCCTTTGACACAGAAACGTGTCCTGGTCTCTGCTTTGCATTCCTGGATCTGGGCTGTTTCTTCTGGTCATGGAGGTCAGTTTCATAGCCTTGTCCCCTAAACAGGCTTATTTGTTCCCTTTGTATTCCAGACTCACAAGCCTGCCTGCTGACCAAGGAGTGGGGGCTTAGTTTTTAACTTTATTCAATTGTACCCAGCCAGATACCATTCATGGATCTGAAATATGTTGTTTTAGCCTTCACTGTATTCAGTTTGGGGGGCATGGAGAGTTATGTTTAATCTCACGTGTAAATACAAGCTTGATAAAAGTTTCCCAAAGTCTGTCATGTTCTCTGAACCTTCTCTGTGCTGTGCCAAGCATTTCTATTTCCCAGAGTCACGCTTCATATGACAGGGTAACTACTGATTTTTCTTTTCCAATTGCCCCATCTCTTCCACGGAACTCAGACATGATCTGGCACGTCCAGGAATGGCTAGAGCCTTGATCTCTTTTAATGTGCAACAGTTTGTCTATGCTCTTCTTAAAGTAAAACACCCAGAATTATACAGTCTTTATCTAGTTTTGATCAATAAATCCCCTACAAATGTCGAAAGACCCTATGGGAAGTCCCACAAGGAATATTTATTGTGGATCACACAACTGTCAAGGTACAGAAAATGCCCTGAGCCACACTCTAGATGTGGGAGCAGCGGGACTTTTATGGGGTTGGTTACCAGGGTGGGGTAGCAGAGAACAGGATACGGTTTTAGGTTGGGATGTGTACAAACAGGTCCTGTCCTTGGTATGTCACATATAAAATTAGCATCTTGAGTCTCTACACAGGGGTTTGATATTTAATATGTTAATGAATCCTAGGTTACTTCTAAATCAGTTCTTTTCCCATCTGCATCTTCCCCACCATGAGCTTCCAGCTGGTTCTGGAGCCATTGCCTTCCAGAAGGCAGGAAGCCTCTACATGGTGGAGGGTTTGTTTCTCACTGCTGATGGGCTGAGTTTCTGTTAATCCAGGGGCTCAATAACAGGAAAGTTAGGCAAGCAAGATGTAGGTCCCTGTGTCCTGAACACTACATCTGCCATGCACAAAGCAACCATTCAAAGTATGGTCTGTAGACCTGTGAGTCCCCCCAAATCTTTCAGGGGATCAGCAAGATCAATGCTATTTTTATAATATTAAAAGATATTTGTATCTTTTATTTTCATAGTAATGCAGTACTGTACTATCAGTCATTGCCTTCTCTACCCCATGTGTTTACAGGGAGAAAAAAGAGTAAATAAATTAGATACAAGTTTCATTTAATAAGACTCTAGATAATGAGCAGAGCACTATTAATTTTTAAATAATCTGTACAAAGAAATGGGAAGTACAGTCTTGGTTGTCTGAAGGACAAGTGCTCATGGGATTGAATCATGAGCTGAGCAGGTCATTTTTATCATGCAATATCATTTTCATTTGAAGAAACAACTGAACATCACTAATACTCAAATTTGGGGATTTTGGAAGACATTTTGTTTTATTGATAAATGAATGAGTTTGGGCCACTCTGGTGGTTCAGGGATTAAAGTCCAGTACTATTAAGCTATCACCAGTCACTGCAGGTTCGATCCCTGGCCAGGGAGCTGACCCACAGAGGCATAGCAGACCTCTCCTGTCCAGCCTGCTGCTCCCAAGAGCAGTGGATTTCAGTAGGTCTGCCTGTTCTTCTCCCCACTCAGTCTCGGGTGACTCCCCTTACACTGAACCTCACACTTCTGGCCTGTACCGCAGTTATTGTATTCATAAATAATCTTAAGAGAATAAAGTAATGGGGGCCTCCCTGGTGGCGCAGTGGGTTAAGCAACGCACTATGAAGCAAACTGCAGCCACTGCAGCACGAGTTCGATCCCTGCTGCTGGCCACATGGCGTAGCAGACCTCTCCTGCCTCTCCTGCTGCTCCCCTCAGCAGTGTACTTCTGTTGATCTGCCTGTTCTGCTCCCTGCTCTGTCTGTGGTGAATCCTCTCACCCCTCGACACCTCTGTCCTGTACCCCAGTACTTGTATGCATAAATAAATCTTTAAAAAAAAATAAAGTAATGGCATACTCCAAACTCATGTTGACTCAGGTTAAACTAGTCATTGCCTAGTCTGTCTTCTCCACTTGAAAACATAGGTAGAGCTTGGATAAGGTAAAATGTCAGAACCTGAGACATTTCACCACCCTCTGATCCAAACATTTCATGCTTAAAACAGAAAGCTAAAATTTAAATTAATTACCTCAAGTTATTCAGTTGGTTGGTGTCAGAGTTTATTTGTGAAACTAGAACTTGATGTTTGTAATTTGTTGCTTATGTATCAGTGCTAGGTGACTGGTATTACCCAACTCAGATCTGGGACACAGGAAAGAATTTGGGTTAAATGTGAAGGTTTGGGGTGTATCTATGAGCACACAGAATTCAATTTATGAGAGTCAGTGAGGGGACCAAAGGCACCTTAGAAGTCAAATAAGAGAGCATAGGAATAAAATACCAGGAGAAGGGTACAAATACTTTTTTTAGCAACCACAAAGGTTATATTAGGAACCATGGGTTATATTAGGAAGTTCCACCTAAGTTTAAGGTGGAGGCTTCACACTGATCTGTTAACATAATTCAGTACATTCTATCACCAAAGCTGAGTGAAATTCTGCCATCAAAGCTGTGTGAAGCAGGTATTTTTTTCCACTTACCTATTAAGAGACAAAAGTCTAAAATGATGAAATACTTCCAGCATCACAAAGGCAGAAAGGTGGGGTTTTAATTTAAGGTATTTTTTCTGTATCCCCTCCTAAGAAAATCTGTATTTCTCCTCTGGATATGTAAATGGATTTAATTAATTGTGCTGTCTACCTACTCTCCAGGGGTGTGGTGGGGGGGGGGGGGGGAATGGTGACAGGAAAACCTGGCTGTGAACTNGGGGGGGGGGGGGGGGGGGGGGGGGGGGGAATGGTGACAGGAAAACCTGGCTGTGAACTTAGTTTTTGTAGTCATCCATACTCACAGTTATAGGCCATGAATTATAAGTACAAGGGGAGAGAACAACAAAAATCTTTTTGCTTAATTAAGTTTTACTCAATGTTCTCTTGGCTTGAATTATTAACACAGGCTCAGTTAAATGCTACTGAGCTATACTCAGCAATCCTGTGTTACATATAAAATTTAGGGAGTTTAGCGCTAAGCTTAAGTGTTCCAGAGCAGTGGGGCCCAGCCAGGCACTTGACACTCCATCATTTCCACCCTACCCTCAGTCAGTTTAATCCACATTGCATGTCAGAGTACATAAGTTAGGCACTATATTTAAAATTGCAATTTTGCATTTAAAGCTACCCTAAAACTCACAGTGTAGGAGAGTGATTAAGTGGTATGAAATTGTACTCTGCAGTTGAAGCCAGTTCCTCAACAGCAGAGCCACGAAAGGCAGGGTTCAAACAAAGGCCGAAGCCTGGGCGGTTGCGAGGGAAATTGGTAAGCCGGACTCCCCAGAGTGGTGTGAAGTTATCAGGTCAAGGTAATGCTTCCCAGAGATGTGACCATGCCCTGTGAGGGCGGTGAAGGGCGGACGGAAGCCCTAGTGCTTTACAGGTTGACCCCCCGGGACGCAGCTGGCCGACTACCTGGCATTGCAATAAAATGCTCGACCTGGTCACACCCCCTGCACTACATGCTTTGCCAGGTTGAAAGCTTCTCTCCTCCTTGATTTTTCTGTTTTAACTTGTTCATGATTGTCACCAAATAAGTTACAAGGAACTAGAACCCTGTTCCAAGGTCAACTAGACTGAAAGCGGTAGGAAACTCTAAATGAACTTTGTTTGAAGTAACTAAGGGGCAATCCCTCGTGCCCCCAGGGTGCCACTCTGAAAGCAGCAGCGGGGCTGTGGGACACAGAGCAGCTCATGCAGGCTGAGATTTGAGCTGAAAAGGTCGGTGGGAAAACACCACGCCAGGAGCTGAGTACCTGGGGCTGGTGCCGACAGACAGACTGAGCAAAGTTGGGCTGGACCCCCAGTTCAGCTCAAGTGGGGATCCCATTCTGCCCGGCTCCCTGGGAGCACTATACGGGGAGTTTGCACTCTGGTGGGACTGCGGATCACAAAGCTCACGCAGGCTGAGATCTGAGCTTTAAAAGTCAATTGGAAAAAGTCACGGCTAGGAGCTGTGTGCCTACGGCTGGCACAGAGACTGAGAGGGAACCACACTGGACTGAAGAACGAGCTTGGCATAGCTTGAGTCAACATTGCAATCCCCGGGGCTCTTGGCGTAGGGTGGCGCAGGACTAAGGCAGTCTGGAATAGCCCAGAGCAGGATGTAGATGCCAGAGAGCCCACGCAGAGACAAAACCACCACGTGGTCCTTGCATAAACAAAGGACAGCTCCCAAGGGCAAACACAGTAAAGTGACTGTACCTGGGAAGCCCCAGGTTGCCACGCCCCCATCATAGGGTTGTGAAGAAGTGCTTGCAACCATATACTAAGGAGAAGCCTCCCTCGAGAAAATCCTCTCGAACATATGGCTCCAGAATCCTGGGACATCCAGAGGAGGTCAGACAGGCATACGGACTTTAGGACAGGCACAGCTGGTATTTCAACTGCTACGTGGCTACTCCCTCCCCCCACACAGAGAATGACATTAAGGGGAGCCATAGAGCTAGTCCCTACATAGGGGGCCTTTTGGGAACCCTAGACCTCAGATAGAAAGAGTCCTCAGGAACCCCATCACCCACTCAGTTACAACACGGGCCCATATCTGCTGCTGCAATTCAATCAGCACCACCCCTTGCCCCCTCACACACCAGTGGGGTGCATGGTTTTGTTTGTTTTTGTTGCTTTTATCTTTTGTTGTGGTTTTTCTTTTCTTCTTTCCTTTTCTCCTTTGTATTTTGTCCTAGCTTGTTTTTCTGTTTTTGTCTGATTGGTTGTTTGATTTTTTGCTGTTCTCGTTTCATTTCTAAGTCATTTGTCAGTCCCTTTCTTCTTCATTTTCTCTCTTTCCCTTTTCTTTCTCTTTCTGTTTTGTTTCTTTGATGTTTGTTCATTTGTTCTTTGTTCGGGTTTTCTTTTTTCCTTGTTTTTTGTTTCTTCTTTCTCTCTCTTTCCCTTTTCTCTTTCTCTCAATATCTGCCACAACAGAAGACTACTGGAGCCTGAGCCACTGAGGAACAGATACCAGGCAGACATACCTAAACCCCAGAAAGAGAAATCAGAAATCATGCCCACCAGCACCAGCAGGACCAGGGCACAACAGACTCAAAACCAAAGGTTAACAATGGGAAGAAAGAAAAATACCAATGATCAAGTAGGTTTACCCAGAAACAATACACCACAGAAAGAAAGCCAACATCCAGAACCTGATATTATAGACACAGAAGAATATGCACATCAAACAGACAAATAAATTCTAAAGGCCATGATGAAAACAATCAGAGTTAAGAGACAATGTAGAAAGGGATAAGATCATAATCAAGGAAATGAGGAATGAGGTGGAATCCCAACAAAAGAAAATGAAAGAAATGGACAAAAGGGAAACCAAAACAAATGAAGAAAATCAGAGTACTGGAGAACTCAAGAATTACCAGGAAAACAGAATAGAAGAATTGGAAGAGAAAGTCAGTGCTCTCAAAGACATGAAGACACGGACATAAAAAGAACCAAGAAAGATAGGGAAGGAGAAGTGAAAATGAAAAAGAACGAAGAAACACTTTGAAGAGGGGTAACACAAGAGTCATAGGCATACCAGAAAATGTAGAGAGAGTAGTAGGCTCCGAGAAACTGTTCAAAGAGATAATTGATGAGAACTTCCCAAACATGAAAAAGGAAATGAAAATAGACATACAAGAAGCTAGAAGAATGCCAAATTACCACAATGACAGGAAATCTACAGCAAGACACATAATAGTAACACTTACAAAGGTCCAAGACAAAGAAAAAATAATGAAAATGAAATGAACAAAGAAAAGATAATGTATAATGGAAAACCAATCAGGCTGATATCAGATTTCTCTGAAAAAATACTAAAGGCAAGAAGAGAATGGAGAGACATATTTAACAAACTCCAAGCAAACAAAATCCAACCAAGAATACTCTATCATGCAAAGCTGTCCTTCTACTCTGAGGGGAAAATAATAACCTCAGACAGACAAAGTCTACAGAAATTCACTCCACTCCAAAAAATTCTACAAGAAACCTTAGAACTAAAACCAACAGAAGAATGAAGAAAACAAAGAATAAAGAATAGAACCATAAATAGGCAAACAAACTGGCAAAGATGAATGCCAGGGTATCAATTTTAACATGAATGGACCAAACTTCAATAAAAGACACAGAGTAGCAGGCTGGATTAAAAAACAAAACCCAACCTTTTGCTGTCTAAAAGAAACACATTTAACTACAAAATACAAACATAGACTAAAAATAAAAGGCTGGAAAACAGTTCTACAATCAAATGTACCAAAAAGAAGGCAGGAACAGCTATACTTATATCAGGTAAAATAGATTTCAAACTAAAAATGGTTAAAAGAGACACAGACAACCATTACATTATGATTAAGGGAACATTAAATCAAGAAGACATAACACTCATCAACATATACTCACCCAATGAAGGAGCACCAAAATATATTAGACAACTAATAACATCTTTGAAAACTGACATAAAGGAAAATACATACATAGTAGGAGATTTCAACACACCACTCTCACCAAGGAACAGTTGAACAAGACAAAAAACAAGCAAAGACACCAGAGCACTAAATAAGGATCTAGACCTCATGGGCTTAGCAGACATATATTGAAAATACACCCCCAAAAAACTGAGTATACATTCTTCTCAAGGACACATGGATCATTCTCCAGGATTGATCACACACTGGGACACAGGACAACATTAGCAGATAATCTAAGATTGAAATCATACCAACTATCTTCTCTGAGCATGAAGCCATCAAGCTAGAAATACACCATGGAAAGAAAACAAGGAAACCTCCCCCCCACCCCCCAACACATGGAGATTGAAACCTGCACTATTGGAAGATCACTGGACCAATGAGGAGATCAAAGAAGAAATTAAAAATTTCCTTGAGATGAACAATAATGAGGATACAACTCTCCAGAATATCTGGGACATAGCAGAAGCAGTTATAAAAGGAAAATATATAGAAATACAGGCACACATCAAAAAACAAGAAAGAACACAAAGAAACAACTTAATTCACACCAGAAAGAACTGGAAAATGAAGAACAGGAAAGCCCAAAAACCAGTAGAAGAAAGTAAATCATAAAAATCAAAGTAGAAATAAATGAACAAGAAGTTAAGAGAATGATCCAAAAGATCGATGAAACCAAAAGTTGGTTCTTTGAAAAAAAAAAAAAATAGATAAACCCCTAGCTAGGCTAACAAAATAAAAACGGGAGAATATACAAATAAACAGGATAACAAACAAAAGAGGGCAGATCACAACAGACACAGCAGAAATCAAAAGAATAATTGGAGAACACTATGCAAAGCTATATGCAAACAAGTTCAACAACTTAGCAGAGATGAACAAATTTCTACAACTTTATAATCACCCAAAGTTAGATAAAGAAGATATAGAATATCTAAACAGTCCAATTACAAGTAGTGAAATTGAAAGAGTAATCAAAAACCCTTCCCCAAAATAAAAGTCCAGGTCCAGATGGCTTCACAAATGATTTCTACAAAACATTCATAACTGAATTAGTACCTATTTAAAAAAAATTGAAAAGAAGGAGTTCTACCAAACACATTTTATGAAGCCAACAGCACATTAGTACCAAAACTGAACAAGGACAACACAGAAAAAGAGAACTATAGACCAGTCTCTCTAATGAACACTGACACAAAAATCATCAATAAAATCTTAGCCAACAGAATCCAACAATGCATCAACAAGATAATCCACCATGACCAAGTGGGATTTATCCCAAGAACACAAAGATGATTCAATATTCTAAAATCAATAAATGTAATCCACCGCATCAACAAAAAGAAGAATAAAAACCACATGATCATATCAATAGATGCTGAGAAAGCATTCGACAAAGTTCAGCATCCATTTTGATGAAGGCTATTGAAAGTCTTGGGATAGAAGGACCATGTCTTAACATAATAAAGGCCATATATGACAAGCCCATAGCCAATATCATTCTCAATGGTGAAAAGCTAGAAATCTTTCCCCTAAGATCTGAAACACAACAAGGATGCCCTCTCTCACCACTGCTCTTCAATATAATACTGGAAGTCCTGGCCAGGGCAATAAGGCAAGAAAAAGGTATATAAGGAATCCAAATAGGGAAAGAAGAAGTAAAAATATCACTGTTTGCATATGCTATGATAATATACATAGAGAACCCCAAAAGTGCTACAAAAAATCTAATCAAACTAATCAGTCAGTTTAGCAAAGTAGCAGGATACAAAATCAACACACAAAAATCAGTAGCCTTCCTTTATACAACCAATCCAAAAAAGAAGAAATCAAGAAAACCATCCCTTTTATAATTGAAACAAAAAAAATCATCAAATATTTGGGAATAAATCTAACAAAAGAGGTGAAGGACCTTTACAAAGAAAATTACAAAACATTGCTAAAAGAAATAGAAGAAGATACAAAGAAATGGAAAAAC
>JAGFMF010011709.1:12802856-12848165 GCA_019455555.1 Galemys pyrenaicus
CTTTGGAGAATTGCCTTTTTAGCTCTTTTGCCCATTTTTGGACTGGGTTGTTTTCTTTTTTTCTGTTTAGTCTGGTTAGTTCTTTGTGGATCTGTGTGAAACAAAAACAAAACAAAGCAAACCCTAGAACTCTGACTGTAGAACTGAGGCTACCAGAAGGCGAGGGTGAGGGAGTGGGACCAAAGTGGGGAGGGGGCCAGTGGAATGTGTTAGAGGATTATTGGAACTTTGGTGGTGAGTATGTTGTGATAGAGTACATTTGTAATGGCAGGAACCAATACCCTTAAAATATATACATTAATTATAATTCTTTAGAAGCTATAATGAAAAAAATATATACAATATTGTACATCAATGTCACCTCAATAAACATAATAATTTTTAAAATGAAAAAAAATAAACATTACTTCAAGGTAAAAAGATATTCACCTGGTCTTCAGTGGATTTTTAATTTTATTGAGCTAATACTACTTTACTACAATATGTGTGATGCACAGGTATAGGATCGCACCTCTTCAGATGTATTTTACCACACCACACCAAGCCACTCATAATTAATCCTCTGCCCTAGCCCACTGGGCATATTACACACTTGGAGCTCCACTTTCCCCCTTTCCCTCTGGTAGCCTCAATTCTAAAGTTGAAGTTCCAGGTTTATTATTGGTTTGCTTTTGTGAACCACTGTTTTGTTTCTCTATATTCCACATATAAGTGAAACCATCTGGTATTTGTCTTTCTCCTTCTGACTTATTTCATTTGGCATTATCCCCTCCAGTTCCATCCATGTTGTTGCAAATGGCAAGAGTTGTATTGCCTTGTATATATACCACATGCTTTTTATCCACCCATCTGTCCTTGCTTCTATAACTTGGCTGTTATAAATAGTGCTGCAAGGAATACAGGAGTGTATGTGTCTCTTGGAGGTTTATACATTTTTCAGGTGGATACCTAGGAGTGGAATTGCTTGATCATATGGCAGGTCTATTTTTAATATTTGGAAAAATATTAAACCTCCATACTGTTTTCTATAGGGGTTAGACTGTCTATATTCCTACCAACTGTGTATGAGGGCTCCATTTTCTCGTCTGATCTTTTTGATTCAAACTATTCTCACAAGTGTGAGGTGGTAGATATCTCATTGTAGTTGTGATTTGCATTTCCCTCAATAAGTGATAATGAGCATTTTTTATGTGCCTGCTCGTCATGTATGTCTTCATTGAAGAAGAGATTGTTAGTGTCTTCTGCTCATTTTTTGAATGGGCTATTTTTTTTGTTGTTGTTGTTGTTGTTGACTTGCGTGAGTTTTCTGTAGATCTTGGATATCAGTCCATTGTCAGATGTATGGTTTGTAAATATTTTCTGCCATTCAGTAGGGTACCTTTCACTGTACAGAAACATTTTAGTTTGACATAGTCCTGTTTTCTCTTATCTCTTTTGTTTCTCTTGCTGTTGGAGATTAATATAGAAAGGCATCGACAGTAATGTCGTGGGGTGTTTTTCCTGTTTACTATGTATTTTATTTTTTCAGTTCTTACATCCAAGTATTTAATCCCTTTTTAGTTAATTTTTATATATGGTGTGAGATAGTGGTCTGGTTTTATTCTTTTGCAAGTTGCTGTCCAATTTTCTGAGCACCATTTATAAAAGACATTTTCCTTTCTCTAGTGTATACTTTTGACTCCTTTGTTGTAGATTAACTGACCATATAAATGTGGCTTTATTTCTAGTTCTCAATTCTATTCCATTGGTATATCTATTTTTATTTCAGTATCATATTGTTTTGATTACTATTTTTATTTCAGTATCATTGTTTTGATTACTATAACTTTGTAGTATAGTTTGATGTTTGGGGATATGATACAATTATTCCTTTCTGTCAGGATTGCTTTGGCTATTCAGGATCTTTGTGATTTTGTATGAATTTCAGTAATGCTTGCTCTCTTTCTTTGTAGAATGCTACTAAAACTTTGATAGAAGACTTCATTGCATCTATATATTGCTTTAATGTTAATTTTTCCAATCCATGAGCAGGGGATATCTTTCCATTTCTTTGTGTCTTCTATTTGTTTTAACAATATCTTGCAGTTTTCATTGTACAGGTCCTTTACTTCCTTTATTAAGTGTACTTCCAAGTATTTAATTCTCTTTGATCTAATTACAAGTGGGATTATTTTCCTGATTTCTTTGTCTTCTAGCCTATTGTTTGCATATAGGAATACAACTGGTTTTTGTCACTTATTTTTTTTTGCTTTATACTTTATTGATTTTTTTTGTTTCCACTAGCTTTTTAGTGATATCTACTCAGTGAATTTTAAATTATAATAAGAAAATAGAAAAGTGCAGTTTATAACTTAATCTTTAAGACATTGAATACATTAATAATACTAACAACATTAACAATAATGCAAGTAACAATTATTAAGTGCGTATTGTAATTCAATTGCTAGGATGAATGGATGGATTCTCCTAGTTATTATAACTGCAAAAAAAAAAGTTATTCACATTTTGCAGATGAGCAAATGAACCTTAAAGAGTGGATATGAAAAGGAGTTTTCTCTCTGCACTTACTCTGTTTCAGGTGGCTGTGTTGAAGAACTTGCCCATATTGCATCCCACATTCAGAATTCTTATAGGTACTCAGCTAAGTATAGCAATAATATTAAGTTTTAAAGCCTGAATCTAAACTTTCGATGTTTGGAGAGATTATTTGTCCAATGACACATGGTTCATTCTGGTTTGTTTAAAGCCAGACAACATATGAGGCAGAATTTGGGCTTAAATACCTTTCTTCTTAATTCAGTTATTCTTCCAGTATTCCCGTTATCCCTGATAACTGATAAACATTGACTTGAAAGGAAGGAGGATCAGGCTGATTAGGGAGTTACTGGCAGGGTAGTAATTAGTGGTGAGCTAACGTCACTGTGCTTGTTGATTACTTCTTCTTAGGTGTGTAATGAGGTCCCTTTTTGAAGTCAACATGAGCCGCCTTTTATAGCTAAGGAAACTGATGGAAGACATTTTATAACTTCCTCCAAGTTACTCTACCATTTAAAGAAAAATCCAGGAGTCTATTCAAACAGTCTCATTTCACAAGCCAATGAATGGGCTAACCATTAGTCCACTGTGGTTTGATGGACAATGGATATTGTGGAAATACTAGAGTTCAACATGATAAAAGATAATCTCACTATCCCTCATGTCCCAAATTCTTGACCTTGAACTCAAAAAACTGCTCAGATTGCAATTTACAATTTAAGGAACTACTTCTATAGACAATTTTCCTTGTCTTTTTTTTTTAAATTTTTTAAAGATTTATTTATTTATGCATACAAGGGTTGGGGTATAGGCCAGAGTTGCAAGAGGTGACAGGATTCACCAGAGACAGAGCGGGGAGCAGAACAGGCAGACTGACTGAAGCACACTGCTGCGGGGAGCAGCGGGCGAGGCAGGAGAGGTCTGCCTTGCCATGTGGGTCCCCTCCCTGGCCAGTGGCAGGGGTCAAACTCCTGCTGCAGTGGCTGCAGTTTGCTTCATGGTGTGTTGCTTAACCCACTGCGCCACCAGGAAGGCCCCCAATTTTCCTTTTCAAACTTTGTTATCTGAAAGTTTTACTGAGCTTTTCTGGTGTACTTCCCATCACATTTATAATTAGATAATTAGATAACTGGACAAGAAATTATGCAACCGGTTAATAAAGAAAGAAAGAGATAAGTGCTGGATAAGAAGGACCCATAAGGGCTCAGCATATACTCACTGCCCCTGCAGCAGAGACAGGGAGGGAACTGTAATGTAATGTCAGTCTGCATTGACTGCCTGAGTCAAATGGACTTAGGCATTTATTCAGCATGCATTCATTGATTCCCTCCTCACAGGACACACCATCTTTTTTCAGTACAGGAATGCACAGTTGATTGAGACACAGAAGTCCCTGTGACTGCAGTACATAGCTCTACCTAGAAAAAGCCATCGAAGTCAGGAAGAGAGTTATAGGGAATGAATAGAGGACAGATGGCCGTGGTGAACGTCAGAAGAGGTTTCATCTGGTCTAATCATTTGGTCTCACCCACTTAAGATGCCGACTGCACAAATTTGAATTCACTTCAGCTTCTCTAAGATCCAAAATGGAAGAGCCACTTTATGAAAGTCATGGGCAGTCACGTGTCACCACTGCACTAGGCCAGGGAGGATGTTCTTATTCTTTCAATAAAATTTGGCTTCTGGTTACTATAAGGTCAGCGCGAAAGGGGTAGGGCAGGGTAGCGGGATCGGGTTGGGGGGGGGGTGATACCTAATGAGCTCTAGAGCCTTTCTTAGGGCATACGAGCTAACGGCAAGACATTTATGTGCTTTATATGTGGGACAGTGGAAAGAGGAGGGCCATCTTCATGGTAAACTTTGGTTGCCAGCATCAAGAGTAGCAGAGCTGCTGTCTAGATGGTATCAGCTGCTTTCTTGGGGACCTCTCATTCCAGGTTGCTTTAGGCTGTACCCACATAGTGTATGAGCCCAGATAGCTTGTCTGAGTATTGGAAGCTCTTTTTTCTCTTCCTGAGCAACTGTCAATTACTCATTTTTCATTACAGCAGGAAAACAGTGATCAAAGTCCTAATCTTTCCTTACACAATGCATTTTATTAGCTAGAAACAAAATGATGCTTCCCGTTTTATCACAATGGTTCAAATCTATTCAGTTAATGTCTGCAAATACTCTTATCACCTGACATGCTTCCAGGAGGACCCTGCTCCGGGTTTTGTGACTTTGGACAAGTTACTGAAATGCTCAAGAGTCCTAGAGTTCTCACTGTATTGTATACGTTAGACGTAACATGAAATTAACATCATAATCGCCACTTAGAGTATTTAAGATGAAATAAGATCATGCTACTCAACAAAATAAGCCAAACTTATCCTACTGCCAGACCTGAATAAATGATGAATACATGTTAGCTGACATTAACCAATGTTGAGGAGGATGATGTAGATGAGTGAAATCACATCCATCTATTCATTCAGCTGTGTCAACCACCACTATAAAAAAAATACACCTGTGAATATATTTGTGACTTTGTGGAAATTCCATTATAGTACATAAAGTCATTCTTTTACACTTGGCTTGTCCTTGAATTCTATGAAAAAATAGTATAGAATAATAGTATAAATAGAATAATTGATTATCTAGTCCAATAAAATTTATTTGGTTGTTGGGGAAAAAAAACACCAAAACAATTTTATATTTCAAATATTTATAGACTCTAGATTCCTAAGTCATCTTTCTATCTATCAGCAAGCTCTCATGAGCTGGGATTGAACTTGCAATCTTTTCCAATTTAACAATGACACGTGTGTCTGGCCAAAAGAGTTTGCGGTTCAAACAGTATTTGAATTGGGGATTGTCTCAGAAAGCTTCACACATATGGTGCCCATATCTGTGAAACTGCCCAGAGGAAATTATGAGGAAACACTTCCTGTGTGTCACTCTGTGAGATCAACGCCTTCCCCCAGCCAGGCTCTCAGCTCTCCCTTTCGCCCTTCAGCCTGTTCTGAGATGTGTGTATCATCCCAGGCAACAACGCGAGACCTCTAGAAATATAAAGAGTCAATTCTAGCCACGGTGCTGCAGTTAGCTCGCAACTTTTCCCAGGCTTCCAAAGGACATATTGTAGACGCCTATGATGTAAGAGGGTGTTCCCACTTCAGCTGTGGCCAGCAGATGCTATGCGAACACTGATGTCCACGTGTGCTGATAAAAGCTAGGAAAATATGAATAATGGAAAAGAATGGCAGGCAGTACTTTTGCTGGCTATGGTGATTTTAAACACAAGCGAAACATACACTTAAGCTTCTCCCTGGCAGAGTGTTTTAGTCCCCTTGAAATTTTTCACTCTTGTGAGAATGACTCACGTCTTGGAAATGACAAGTTCCAAGTCTGGTGCTCCCAGCACCTTTTTGGCGGTGGGCCGAAGTTCACTCCCTGTGGGAGTTTCAAAATCCCATCATCCGTTTTAGCTGACCAGAGATGTGCTCCTTGCCTTTCTGTGGAAGCTCAGCCTCTCCCCTCCCCCTAGCAGTGGGGCCTCTCCCTATCAGTGGTGATTTCCCTCATCAGGCTCACAGGTTACATATAATGGTGTCCTAGCACAGAAATGGAACACACATTTGTATTTTCTTTTCCTGGTTAGTCAGTATTTTAAGTCGCATTGTGTTTCTGTTTTTGTAAAACACTTTCATATACACTTTGGTTTTGCTCCTGGCCACGGCCCTGTGAAAAATCTTTGACAGATACAATCATCTGCATTTAACAAAGGAATGGCCGCAAGCTAGAAGCCGGGTCCCAGGAGGCCTTGCATTACCCAGTTGTGTTATTAGCTAATGTGAAGGAAACCAAAATGCACGCAGTAATTATTTCTTGCTCACAGAAGATCAAAAGGCAGGTATTTGTCATGGGTGCCTGGCTCCCTCCATATGGCAGGTCAAGGACCAAGCTCCCTTTGTTTTGGGATTCTGGATTTCGTGGACATGTGCATCAAGCCTGTGGAAGGAGAGGACAGATGGCAGGAGGCCCACTTTCCCTGGTAAAGTCCCTATTACAAGTGACCCATCTCAGATTTCCAAAGACAAGCATGGGATCACATCACACAGTTGATGCTCAAAAAGGAGAAGAAAAATTTGGTGAACGGCCACACTAAAGTTTCCCAAAAGCATAATGTGTGTCCACTCAGGAGTCTCAGTGAGTGACAGCAAGGGGTGGAATGTAATTGAACAACACAATGGCTACCCAGCTAGTAACAGTCAAGATAACACTAGTTGCTACTGGATACTCATTTTTGAGTCTCAGTGTGAAACAGAAATACACAAATACCATAGCAACTAAGAGATTTTGCAGTTAATTGCTTAGCCCAGCTTATTTAACCTTTAAGAAATTAGTTGAATTAAGTAAACCATTGAATTAAGTACCTTTTACATGTAAATATCACCAAAAACCTAAAGTTGGTGTGAGTGATTGGAGATGGGAATACTGCATTTGTATCAATTATGCCTTTTAGTGTCACTTATTCTTAGAATATGAAGACAGTAAGCTTCAGGGGAAAATAAGAAGCAAAATAAAAATGGCCTACCAGGCACCTTTTTATGCTCAGCATTAGAGATGCTTTGGGGTATACAGAAGAGTGGTGCTTCTATGCCCTATCGGTCCGAGGCCTCATTCAGGGGAGATACAGACCTTAGGGAGGAGTACAAAAGTGACAATTATTAAGAAGTGACATGTTTTATGGGGCTAATGTATTATTGTCTTGAAAATGATAAACGTTAAGCATGATACTGTTTCCTCTTTATTTCCATACATATTTATTACAGACATTTTTTGTGTGCTTACTGTATTCTAGTGAGTTTGCTTATCCCCACAGTCTAATCATCTGGTGTTAGTGAAGGTGGATGTATGAGACAGTCATTTGGCCAAAGCAATGCAAGGAAATTTGATAGATTATCTGTGCTGATTTCTAGATAAAATGGATTTTTAATGGCAGTAGAAACTTTGGGAACAATTGAGTCTAAATCCCTCATTTGACACACACAAACACAAAACAAACTTGAGGTCCAGAGAGTTTAAAGTGACTCACCCAAGGTCACACAGCTAGTTGGTGGAAGAATTTATTGTGGTAGAATCCAGGCATCTGGAATTCCCACTTCAGTCAGCTGGATGGAAAGGGTGTTAACTGAGGGCTCTGCATTAGAAATGAGATGAAATTACACATGAGAAACTTGGAAAAATCTCCTGTTGACCTTTTTTCCATGGTTAGTATAAAGGGTGAGGGGCAACATGGTAGAGAAAGAAAGAATGATGTAGTCTTAGGGAATTTCAGTTCTGTCCCACATACATCAAGTTCATCCTTAGGTAAATGATCTAACTCCCTGAAGGTAATGCATCAGTGTATTTGTTTAACACATTATGGTTTCAGTAGTGCCATCCACTGCCTTTTTATTTCCATGGACTGCCTTATTTGAATATTTTGTTCTTTTTTATATTAAATATTTATTTATGCATACAAGAACTGGGGTACAAGCAAAGATGTGGGAGGTAAAAAGATTCACCAGAGACAGAGTGGGGTGCAGAACAGGCAGATCTACTGAAACACACTGCTGAGGGGAGTAGCAGGCAAGGCAGGAGAGGTCTGCTATGCCATGTGGGTCACCTTCCTGACTGGGGATCGAACTTGTGCTGCAGCAGCTGTGCATACTGAATAGTGCTGCACCTTAACCCCTTGCACCACCAGGAGGCCCCTGATTATTTGGGTCTTGAAACAGCCCTCTGAAGTGTGCCAGAAGAGCTCCCTTGTTCCTATTTTGCAGATGACCAAACTGAGCTTCAGAAAATTGCACAGCTAGTAAAGTAAGAAACTCAGGGTTAGAAGTCTTGAATGTTTCTTGTCCAGTGCTCTACCCATGACGCCCCGTATATGACAAGTAGGGGACAAGAGTGGTTAACCAAGAGTATCATTTTATTATATTACAGATGCATTGTGAGAGATTTCTATGCATCCTGAGAATAATTGGAACCACACTTTTTGGAGTCTCTCTTCTCCTTGGAATCACAGCTGCTTATATTGTTGGCTACCAATTTATCCAAACAGATAATTACTATTTCTCTTTTGGACTGTATGGTGCCTTTTTAGCATCACATCTCATCATCCAAAGCCTGTTTGCCTTTTTGGAGCACCGAAAAATGAAAAAGTCCTTAGAAACCCCCATTAAGTTGAATAAAACAGTTGCTCTTTGCATCGCTGCGTATCAAGAGGATCCAGACTACTTAAGGAAATGCTTGCAATCTGTGAAGAGACTAACCTACCCTGGAATTAAGGTTGTCATGGTCATAGATGGGAACTCAGAAGATGACCTGTACATGATGGACATCTTCAGTGACGTCATGGGCAGAGACAAATCAGCCACTTACATCTGGAAGAACAACTTCCACGAAAAGGGGCCTGGTGAGACGGATGAGTCACATAAAGAAAGCTCACAACATGTCACCCAATTGGTCTTGTCCAACAAAAGTATTTGCATCATGCAAAAATGGGGTGGAAAAAGAGAAGTCATGTACACGGCCTTCAGAGCCCTGGGAAGAAGTGTGGATTATGTACAGGTAGGTTTCCGAATTCCTGCCAGGGCAAACATACATTGAAATAAAGCAGCTTTTGTATCTCTCCAGTCCTATGCTATAGCCCATCCTTGCCCCTTCTGAACACAGTAGTCCTTTCAGTTCATTTGAAAACAGCCTGCCTGTTGAAAGCACATTTTGAATGAGAGGGAAAAAAATCTTGTAAAACTGTTAAGACTATCTATGAAAATGCTTAACTTGTGCAGCGTAACTGGTGGGAAATCAAGATTATTTTCAACAGGAGACCCTTCCTTCCCTTCCCTCCCCCTCCCTTACCTTCTCTGCCCCTTTGGGTCTGCCAAGTCAAATCCAACGTCATTTTCCACACTCTTAAAATCTCCAGCCTTGTAAGAAAATAGTGTCTGCCTGAGCAGGAGGGTCCTGAGAAAATCTAGAGACCCAAGGGAAGGGTATACATGTTTCTCACAGAGACCAGGCAAAATGGGGATGGTGGGAACAATTTTGATTTAAAAGAGGAAGGAATTCAAAATTGAGACCCACAAAGAAAATGAAAAAGAAAAGAGAATCTCTCAGAGCAAAACCAAAGTAATGTTTATTTCACTCCCCAAACAGCATTACCTCACTCACTGCAACTTGACCTTTGCAAGCATTTGTGATGGTGTTTGCCTGCCTGAAAATCAGACCAACTGTGTCTGTCATTAACTTCTTGACTGTTCACTCCAGGGCTTCTCCTCTCCTGATTTTCATGGAAGCTTTCTTTAAAACATTTGTAGAATGGGGGTCTCCCTGGTGGCGCAGTGGGTTAAGCAACACACTATGAAGCAAACCACAGCCACTACAGCACGAGTTCAATCCCTGCCCCCAGCCAGCAGGGGAGGCCAACATGGTGCAGCAGACCTCTCCTGTTGTGCCTGCTGCTCCCCTCAACAGTGTGTTTCAGTTGATCTGCCTGTTCTGCTCCCCGCTCTGTCTCTGGTGAATCCTCTCACCCCCCCACACCACTGACCTGTACCCCAGCTCTTGTGTGCATAAATAAATAAATCTTAAAAAAAAAGCATTTGTAAATGCCTGTGTATTATAGTTGTAGTTTTCTTTTTTTTTTTAAAGCTTTATTTATTTATGCATACATGCACTGGGTATAGGCCAGAGGTACAGGGTGCGAGAGGATTCACCAGAGACAGTGGGAAACAGAATGGGCAGATTCGACTGAAACACTGCTGAGAGCAGTGGGCGAGGCAGGAGAGGTCTGCCTATGCCATGTGGGTCACCTCCCCAGCCGGTGGCAGGGATCGAACTCATGCTGCAGTGGCTATGATTTGATTCATAATGTGTTGCCTAACTCACTGCGCCAACAGTGAGGTCCCTCTAGTTGGTTTTCTACAGATGTTTTAGGTAGGTTTTGGTCATGATGCCATCAGTGGGGGGAGGGGAGAAAGGGGGGAAGGATATTCCTGGTTTAAAAAAATCCACTTGGACATTTTCTGCTCTTTCAAAATAGAAATCCTTTTGTTCCGAATATCCACCTTACTCTTCAGAGAACTTCATTTCTGTGAAGTCTCACCCAGGGGTCTTTCGATGTAATGGGATAGAAATGGACACTGATTTTACAGTCAAGTTACAGGTATTATTGGTTGGATGACCATAAGCAAGACCAAACTTTTCTGGAAAGAATAAGTCAATCTTATAAAGGGTTTGAAACCATGATTTCAAATAATATATCCAACAGGGTTTAGCAAGTTATTATTGTTACTATTGTTAATATTATTACCATTATTTTGAATGATCTTCCTTGAAAATTATAGTATCTACCAATTTTGCCACCGCAGAGTTAATTTGGGTTGATAAATGAGGGTTTTGAGGTATTTCTTCAGCTCATACCAATATAAATGTTTATCTCTCTTCTAAGATGATGACAGAGTTCTACCCCCAGGTTTCTTTTACTTTCTAGAAACTTCACAAGGTAGTTTCATTAATTTGGGATGTTTTAGAGTCAGTCTGAGGTCCAGATGAGAACTGAACAGAAAGTGTGGCTGGGAAAACTACAGAGGATTTGAAGAATAAAATTCCACTTAACGAGAAAACATCTGTTTTGACATTTTGCCTCTAATTCTAGTGAAAACAATTGTTATGTTTGTCATTTCTAATCAAGACGTCATTGTGTGGGTTTTCTTTCTTTTTTTTTTTTTTGTGACCTACTCCTCCCAAACCTCCTTCTCCCATCATTTTTGTTTTGAATTTTGCTTGTATCCTTGACAACTTTATAACTGTGCTTGTTCAGGAAAAAATAATCCAAAATATTAAATATTAGAGTAGATTTCCTGCTAGAAGCCTACTCCAGTTTAAGAATATCTCATGTTAACTGACCCTGTGTCTCTCTGGGACACCTAACCCCTTCAAAACATTCAAACAAAGGTAAAAAGAGACCATTAGGTATTGTGAAACCCATTAATTTCATCCTGCCATCCCTCGTTAAATTGCCCAATATTCAACCACCCATACCCTCTGAAATTGGAAAATCCCTCTCCCATTCTGATTGACTTCAGGACAGAGAGACGCAAAGCAAAAGCTATACACAGACAAAGGGAGAAAGGGTAGAATCCTGATACAAAGCATTACCCGTAATTGAACATTAAGTGTAGGTTGGTTAGAGGAGGAAGGAAACAAAGTTTTGATGCTAACAGTGAAGAAAAAGAGGGCTGGGTGAGGATATTGAACATCTGCTCATAGGCTTACTAACCTGGCTGAAGAACATGGTTTAGCTTGCAGAAAGGTAGCCAAAATGAGTCCTTTCCAATGGCAGCTGGTCCATGGCACTGGTCAGCACTCTTTACACTTGATTTTGAGTAGATGTCTTATTTATTGCTCTCATGATCTCTTATTTCCTACCTTCACACTCTTCAGGGCTCTGCCCAAACCCCTCCCAGTTTAACTACTACCAGATGACCTTGCCTCCTGCAAAAGGGAAAAATCAAAGTATTAATTCCTTTTTTTTTTGTAAAGATTTATTTATTTATGCATATAAGAGCTGGGGTACAGACCAGAGGTGTGTGTGTGTGTGTGTGTGTGTGTGTGTGTGTGGTGGGGTGAGAGGATTCACCAGAGAGAGAGTGGGGAACAGAACAGGCAGATTGACTGAAACACACTACTGAGGGGAGCAGCGTGCACAGCAGGAGAGGTTTGCTATGCCATGTGGGTTCCCTCCCTGGCCGGCGGCAGGGATTGAACTCCTGCTGCAGTGGCTGTGGTTTGTTTCATAGTGCGTTGCTTAACCCACTGCACCACCAGGGAGGCCCTCAAAATATTAGTTCTGAGTCCTATCAAGTTCTTTACTTTCTTCTGCTTATAGTTGCAAGGCCACCCAGCCTCACTTCCTATATCAAGGTTAACCTTTCTACATATATTCCTGGACTCTCTGGGTGACTTCTTTGGTCTCTTCCAGAACAGGGCTTTCTCCCTCTAGCTCCTTCAGATTTCATCTCTGGCCTTCTCTAACAACTACTGTCTCAGCCTTACAGCTATTCCAATAGTGGTGACGGAACTGAAACATGGAAGGGAGCTCTGTCTAGGGAAAGCCATGTGGTTGCGAACTTACTGATGATGTATGACTGCTTTCGAAGATAGCAAGAAGATAGAAAAACAGAAGAAGGAAAACAGCAAAGTGAGAAAAGAAGAAAGAGTAAAGAGAATGAGAAAGATTTTCTTAATTTTGAAGTGTTTTCTGGAGGACTTTTTCCCCCCCAAGAAGTACAGATTCTCATTTGTCTGGATAGAACTTAAGGTAGGGCAAAAGTCTTATAAGTAGTGTTTATAGTCTCTGCTTTAGTTGCTAAGGCAATGCATGTTTATGGTAGTGTACCTAAAAATATAAAAAGCAGTACAATAAGAAAAATTATTTTCAGCTAATACATGATTGAAAAGTGTAATACTTTCCAGCTCACACAGTTCTATTTTTCCCTAGTTTTAAAAACAATTTTGAGATTATGCTATATTTACTTTTGTATCTGTTTCAGCTGCATCAGAAGATTTAAATATTCATTGATATATAGATTACATCACTTATTCATTATATTTTTACTGAACATGGATATTACAACATAACTGGCTACCAGTCTATGTGACAAGGAACAGTATCCCTTTAAGTGTGCATCAGGGCTTCCCAGGTAGAAAATACAGTCAGTGTAAACATTTCCTAAAAGGAAAGATGGTAGGAGGCAAGTTTATATTAAACTTATTTAAGCATCTTAGGTATGCAAGATCTTTGTGTACGGAAAAGACTCGATCACTCAAAATAGTATAGCTGACCATCATTATTGATAGAAGCTATACTTGTAAATTACCCTCTCAAATGAAAGTATTTCCCAAGTCAGTCCCACAGGTGCTTTTGTGATCAGTTGCAGACACGTGCAGCCTGGCAAGAAATGCGAGTCACCTTACCTGTTATATTCTCCATGAGTTAGAACAAGATTAGGCTTTGCTTTGCTTCAACTTCTATTCTCCAAAAAGGAATCCATAGTCTACCTAGTTTCATGTTTTTTGCTTTTGTGCTTTTTGTTGTTAGTGTAGCTTTTTCAGATGACCCACAAGTGTAGTGCTGAAGGGCTGTCTAACATTTCTTTTTTTTTTTAAAGATTTATTTATTTATGCATACAAGAGCTGGGGTACAGACCAGAGGTGTGGGGGGTGAGAGGATTCACCACAGACGGAGTGGGGAACAGAACAGGCAGATCAACAGAAGTACACTGCTGAGGGGAGCAGCGGGCACAGCAGGAGAGGTCTGCTGCACCATGTGGGTCCCCTCCCTGGCCGGCAGCAGGGATTGAACTCGTGCTGCAGTGACTGCGGTTTGCTTCATAGAGCGCTGCTTAACCCACTGCACCACCAGGGAGGCCCTGTCTAACATTTCTAAGAAGAAAGCTGTGATTGTCTTATGGAAAAAATGTATTTGTTAGATGAGCTTCATTCAGGCATGAATTAGACTGCTGCTGGACATGAGTTTCATTTTAACCAGTTAACTATAACATCTACTGAGGTTTGTTTACATAAAACACAAGTAAAAGTTTATTAGTCTATGATTGGTTTATGATCGGTAGACAAAGATGTTCTAACCAGAGGCTAAGAGGAACTTGCACTTGTATGTCTGCTAGAAGCAGTTTTGGTTTCTTTTTTTTAAAGATTTATTTATTTATACATACAAGAATTGGGGTATGGACCAGGGGTATGGGGCATGAGAGGATTCCCCAGAGACAGTGGGGAGCTGAACAGGCAGATAGACTGAAATGCACTGCTGAGGGGGGCAGTGGGTGAGACAGGAGAGGTCTGCTGAGCCATGTGGGTCCCCTCCCTGGCTGGTGGCAGGGATCGAACTCATGCTGCAGTGGCTGCTGATAGCTTCATAGTGCTAAGATTTAACCCCTTGTGCCACCAGGGAGACCCCTGCTAGAAGTAGTTTTGTGAGACTCGCCCATTCAGGGTTCACAGAAACTTTTGTAGAACATAACTGCCATGACTAGTGGGAATCACTTCTGTGCCATTTGGCTGGTTTCTTTTCTATATAGAAAGCCTAAGCACTGAAATAAGAGTCAGTGTTGAGAATGTTCTGTTTCTTTGTGTCTTTTATTTTAAAGCATCAAACTAAAAGGATACTAAAAGAGGAATAGGGAAATCTGAATTCTAGATTCAACTGCATTTTTTATTACGTCATTTAAAACCTCAGTGAATAAATGGTTTCTGAGATCTCTCCAAGATCAAGACTCTAACTCAGTACTATTTCAATTTCTCTGATTTTTAAATTTATTTATACCAACATACGCAGTTGGCAAGAGTGGGACCAAATTTTGCCTCCAGAAAGAGTATGAGCGTGGGAAGCGCTATCAGAATTTTCTTTTCATTTATCAGGTGCTGTCATGTTTCTCACTTTCATTTTCAATCTGCCTTTTCCCTTAACACTGTTTTCTTGAATGTAAACCCTGAGTCAAGAGCCACCATATGGGAGTTCCTGATGACATTTCTAGAATGGTCTTTCCAACCATTTAGAATAAGGGTGTTTTGTGACTGAAGTCTTAAAGGTGACATTTGGTTTCTCACTTTTCCAGCTGGCTTGTTACCTTTCTACTACTTCACTCACGTTTAAGTGTTTCTGCAAAAGAAAGGAGAATAACTAAATGACTCCTTTATGAGATTCTGGTTGACAAAAGGCAATAATTATTTTATTACAATATGGTTAATTAATTCATCCAACTAACAAAAAGACATAAATCTTCTGAATTCCTTCTTTGAAGAGAAACACAGGAGTGTCAGACTAGGTACTGGTTTTCCTGTTCTCCAACTGAGTGAAATATTTATTTACAGTAGCTATGAGGGCCCTTTTCTCATTGGATTAGTGTCCTGGGTTTGTGCGTCAGGTTCTGGTTTATCACTTTTTAGATATGACTGCCCGTTATGGACTATTCACTATGAGCTAATCATCTTTAAGTGCTTTACATTTGCTATTTCATTACTGTTATAACTCACTGATACGGTAGCTAGGATCATATTTTTCACTTTAGGGGTGCATACTTAGGTCGGGAGCCAAAGGTCAAGAAGGGGGTCCAAATTTATATACCTGGTAAATGGTGGATTGAGAGCCAGAACTGCTTGATTCAAGGCTGCTTAGTGTTTCTTTTCCTTGGTGTGTTTACTCTGGTTTTGTGCTGTTAGTAGTTCAAAGAGCCAGGCCATCTGTGTTTGATAGTAAATAACTATTTTGAAGATTTTTGATCTGGTTTCTCCCTTTACACTGGAGCAAGGCCCTGGGGGAGGGCAGAGTAAGGGAGATGTCAAGTTTATTTCCTAACTAAGTTGTAGCAGGAAAGCTTGGTAGCAGAGGCATAACCAGTAGTGAATTGCACACTCTGGGGCAACAAATAGTCTCACTGGGTCAAGGTTAAGATGAAGGGTCAAGGGTAAGAAAGGGTAGAGTCTCAGAAACAGGAAAAGGGTGAAGGCAGTAGCGACAGAAAGAGTCCATTTATTTTCAACCTGTTTCTTCATCAAAGGCAACTAGAGTAATTAAGATTTCCTCTTGCTGTGTACCTCTCAGTGCCCTTTGAAGTCAGTCTGAACAGAAACACATTTAAGAAAAGTGAAAAATGGAGCCTTGGCACTTTAGATTTGGATCTTAGAATTTGAAAAGCTTTTGGTAGAATGTGTAGCAATATTTCTAGAGGAGATTTTAATTTAAATTGCTGTGAGATGAGGATCAGTGAGATGAGTTGAAATGAACTTGTAATCTACCAGTTTATAATATAGGGCGAGAGCAGTCCATACAAATCATTGTGCCAGCAGGCAGAATGAGGGCAACCCCAGGATCCCCCAAATCTGCCTGCTCTAAATGGGTTCTGCCATCAGCCACGTAAATACAACATACTTGGAATTACCTACATCATTTAATGGAAAAGAACTTTAAAACAATTTGTGTAATAGAAAGACAAGAGGAGATAGAAGATACTTAAAATAGTCTACAATAAAACACCCAGTGCTATCTATCCCCTCATGGGTAGCTTCCCAGACAAACAGGACCACCAAGGCCCAAAATCCTGCCACAAGTCTAAGGCACCTTTTGGCAGGCTCCACTGGGAAGGAGTCAAAGGGGCCAGGCAAGTCTGTAAGGAAAACAGCAAAATCAAAATGCAAGTGAAGATACAAAGATCATCATTGTCAGCCTCTTTCGGGGCTCCTTTCCTGTCCCCCATTAAAGGGTGCAAGTCCGAGGCTGAGAAGCACACCTTCTTTTCAACAGGTCTCTGTCCCACGTGCCTCCTTCAAGTCTTCCCTTAGTCCTCTTTCCTGCGTTTCTTTCCAAGTCCTTTACCCAGTCTTTTCTAGCTTCCTTGGATGGGGCAGGGAACCTGCACCCGCCCTCACTATGGGTGAAACCACTGTTAGAATTGGACACTTAGGACATATTTGAACTTGTTGTGATTGGGGTTCTCAATATTGACTCAGTTCCCAGATTCTTTTTAAGTGACCTTGCCCCTGAGTCAGCCTGTCTGTAGTGACAATTGTCTGGATTGTTTAGGTGTAGCTTTGCTTATGGAGTCGAGAATTTAAAAATAACTCCTTCATCTTAATGGCATCTGGTTCTTCATAGTCCTTTGTACCACAGGTGCTTTTATATGCAATATTTTACTATGGTGTTGGGCTCACAGGGTCTTTGGGTTACCTTGAGAAAAGTTTCATCAGAGCTCCCCATGAGGCAGCAAGACTTTATATGCAAAGGGGCAGGTATAGTATATAAAAAAAAGAAAGGAAAGGAAAGGGCTTTGGAAGAGATGTGTTTGTTCTACTAGAACTTCCTTCCTGTAAGGAGGGGGTTCATTTCTTTGTGGAATCATTAACTATTGTTAGATTAATTAGTATATTTGAAAGGGTGGATAATTTTCTATAATGACCCTCAGTTTACATTTCCCCATCTCTGGTCCAGCCTATGGTGTTTTCTATAGCAGGTTTTGGTAACAGCTACAAGCTCCATATCCATTTTTCTTTTTTTTTTTTTTTAATTTATGCATACAAGAGCAGGGACAGGCTAGAGGCACAGTAGGATTCACCAGAGACAGAGTGGGGAGCAGAACAGGCAGATAGACTGAAATACACTGCTGAGGGGAGCAGCGGGTGTCAGGAGAGGTCTGCTATGCCATGTGGGTCCCCTCCCTGGCCAGAATTGAACTCGCGCTGCTGTGCCTTGAATGCTTCACAGTGTGGCGCTCAACCCACTGTGCCACCTGGGAGGCCCTCCGTGTTTCATATCTATAGCTAGTTCTATGCTGATGTTAATCATCTTCACCCACCCTCTTCTGGTTTCTGGTCTTATTCCCAAATTTTCTACTCTAATCTTTCATCTGCATGGTGATAATGGTAAACGACTTTTGCAAGGTCACAGAAGTAGTAAGATAGAGGACTCACGATGTAATTGAGGCTTGATTCTGAGAGTACTTGTTTGTATAATAGGCAAACCATAGTTAAAGAAAAAAAGTCTAGCTTATAATGTTTTATACATTTTTTACACAGAAACTTATTTACAACGTACAGAGATGGAGGTAACCCTTAAAAACCTTCTAGAATTAAAGTTGGGGTTTAAAATGTATTCAGTCACAACCTTTTCTTTTAATGAAAGAGAACCCTCTCCCTTGCAACCAATTAATTTAGACCCATTTGGCAAAATTGACAAACCGCTCATAAAAGGCTTGGCAGGGAATAACTATTAGGTTTTGTGGGCCATATGGCCCTCTGATTTTGTGCGTTCAGCTTTGCTGTGTCAGTGTGAAAGTGGCCGTAGGTAATGGGAAAATGACCATGGTAGGATTTTTGAATTTCTGATCATTTCCACGTGTCACAAAATATTCACTTTTTCATTTCTTCAACTATTAATAAACATCAAAATCATCTTTAGCACACAGGTCAAAACAAATCCGGTGGCGGGCTGGGCTTGGCCTCTACACAGTCCTTTGTCAGTAACTCTTGATAACTCTTGACTGGATGGGCGAAAGGAGGGAGAGTTAAGTCACAGACACTCCAGTTGATTCTGTGGTTAAGGCCTGAGGTGGCTGGTTCCTCCCAATCAGGTCCCTTTCTCTCCATTTCCATTTATTTTAATTGAAAATTGGTGACTTTCATTATTTCCATGTCTCCTAGTGAGCAACTTAATCTAGTGGTCATATAGTTTAAAAAAAAAAAAATCACAGTGTGGCCAAAAAGACATTTGGGTTTGTTCTGTAATTGTTTCCTGTGTGCAAATCATGCCCTGTAGTTTTCCCCCAGCTGAGGTTAAGTTCTGTGAGAACTGGCATATGTGCCCTGCAAATTCCAGTCCAGACCTGACTAAATAGCCAGTAGAGATATACTTGTTCTTTTTAAAAAAAAAAAAAAGATTTATTTATTTATGCATACAAGAACTAGGGTACAAGGCCAGAGTGGCGGGAGGTGAGAGGATTCACCAGAGACAGAGTGGGGAGCAGGACAGGCAGATAGACTGAAACACACTGCTGAGGGCAGCAGTGGGCTGGGCGAGGCAGAAGAGGTCTGCTGAGCCATGTGGGTGCTTCCCTGGCCAGTGGCAGGGATTGAACTCGTGCTGCAGTGGCTGCAGTTTGCTTCATAGTGCGTTGCTTAACCCACTGTGCCATCAGGGAGGCCCTGTTCTTATACTTGTTCTTAATGGGTGAGCAGACACCTAAAAATCCTGTGCCTACTATACTGATTTTAAAGAAGGGAAAAGTTACAGTCTTTATACTCTACAGAATAATAATTCTATTAACTCCCAAACACACATGCTTTCACAGACTGTCTCTGGGGACTTCCTGGTTGGCATTGTATCATCAAACAACTTCCAGAAGTTGAATTCCTTTAAAGCTCCTGATTCCCACTGTAACAAACCCCTTCCTGGAGGCTTCGGAGTGCTTTCCCCTTGTGACACAGTTAAACTCACCATGTGAACAAGCTCTCTCAGAAAACTTCTGGCACATGGCTGCTGGAACTGGGAGGGGCAGAGACCGATTTAAATATGCACAACCTCAAGTTTGGTTCAAGGTTAGTCATTTCAAAGGGGCAGCTCCCCTGGCCTGCATATGCTCACAAGCTGACAGAGTTATTTGAACACGGATTTTGAATCGCCCCCTTCCTGTTTTTATTCTTATTTTAGCTTCTTGGTTTTACCTTCCCCAAGTTGAGTCATTAGAGGTGGCTGTGGTCATAAACTCTCAAGAGGCTACTTTCTAAAGGTGGTTGAACTTCTTCTTCACCCTCTACCCTCTTTACAGGGCCAGCCTGCTGTGTAGACTGGATAAGCCCTGACAGACAAGGATTGGGAGACCCAAAACGGTGCTTCTGGAGTTGTTTTTTTTCTTTCTCTCTTTTTTTGGAATTCAATATTTTTCAATAATTTCCAATATGGTTCCACTCTAGAGTAAGTTTTGGCTGGGCCAGAGGTAACTATTCAAATCAGTAGAAATGGTAAAGCAGTTGCCTTAAAACATTGGTACCGGATCTCTGAATTGGTATTTTCTTTTTTTATTTGTTGACTGGATGGATAAAGATGTTTACAAAATTCAGTTGACTTTTGGGGTATTTGAAGAACCTTTTAAATGGCTGAGGTTCCATCTGACCGGTTTTTTTTTTTTTTTTTTTTTGGTGACATCTTGTTGACTTTGAATATGGCTTTGATAATAAATACCAGTTCCCAAATTAAAAAAAAAAAAAAAAAAAAGGTGTCTTGACTGGGAAGCCTTGTATGTCTCTGGGTATCAGCGGTGTTCCCGGCCTTGTGCCCGGCACCGGGCAGACCACAATGACAGTCAGACTGCAGTCCACCTGTGTCCCTCCCACGGAGGCGGGGGCAGGTTGGAGCTGCTCCCGCTGCCTCACCCCACTCGTCCCATGTCAGGATTGTACTGGGGCCTTCCTGGCCTCGGGCCCACCCCTCCCCACTGTGGCCACTGGTTGGGCGGGGCTGGAGGAGGGGAGGATGCATATGGGTTTGAACGATGATATAGTTCATGCTGTGGATGAGTGTTTTCTGGCTTCTGAGGCTTGGGAGCCTGGGTTACAAATCCAGAGATACAAACCCAGCACAAATCCTACTTAGTATAATGCAAAACTAAATTTTCCTTTCTGCCTAAATTTTTGACCACTAAAATAAGTGAGATTGTATTGAACCAAAATAGACTGCCCAAAAAATGAAATAGGTTTTTATTTAGAAAATGAAGGCTTCTAAATAAGCAGAATACAATGAAAAATAATTCAAATGCTAACCCTCAAATGACTATAATTGGTTAACTCTCAAGTTCACATTTTTTAACTACATGCCTTAGGGGCTTGTCAAACCATAAGTTCCCCTAACGCATTTAAATTGTTGCTTTAAAGGGTTAACATTCTTTATGAGTATATAATATTTTTCAAAAAGATAGCTGTTAGAATTGTAATAGATGCCGCTTTATATATGTATATACACATATATAATTTATTTTTCACGCCATTGTTCATTTTTGTACGATGTTGGCTTTCTCCTCTCAGGTGAAGTCCCCACAGACTTGATACCTCTTTTTAAATATTGGGATTCCTCAGCTAATTATGTGACAGGCTCATACTAGGTCTATCTAAACTCCCCTACAACTCTGCAGATTTATGCTTCTACACAGTTTTCTTAGTTTTTGTTTTTATTCAAAACTGTTAAACAAAATCTCTTCTATTTTTATAGTTATAGTTTAGAGAGCTGTTACGATAACTACTTTTGATATAAACAAACAAGTCAAATCTTGAGTAGGTGCCGTGAACCAGAATCATTGGCAAAATAATGTAACACCCCAGGGCTCCTTGGTGGCACAGTGGGTTAAGCAACGCACTATGAAGCAAACTGCAGCCACCGTAGCACGAGTTCGATCCCTGCCCCCAGCCAGGGAGGGGACCCACATGGCATAGCAGACCTCTCCTGTCTCACCTGCTGCTCCCCTCAGCAGTGTGTTTCAGTCAGTCTGGCTGTTCTGCTCCCCACTCTGTCTCTGGTAGATCCTCTTACCGCCCACACCTCTGGTCTGTACCTCAGCTCTTGTATACATAAATAAATATATCTTTAAAAAAATAAAATAATGTAACACCCCAGTATCTACCAATCATGCCATGTATGTGGATGGGTGGCAAAATGTACTCATCCCATGTCAACTCTGGTCAATTTATATCTGCTACAACCTTGCAGCATTCTCTAGAAAAGAGTTTTTTAGAAAAGTTCCCTATTAGTATTAATCTATTAGTATTATTAAACTATGAGTATTAATCCATTAGTATTAATTTATTAGCATTAATTAATTGGGGAACTAGAAGTGACAACACTTTTCTTACTTCTTGGGCCCATGTGGGAGGTGGTCAGGTGTAAGCCACCTTGAGAAAGCAAGAGCCTTTCCCAGCTGTCTCACGGTTCCTCCCAAGACAAGTGACTAAATTGGATTGGTGAGGAAGGGAGCAGAAAGAAGGGGTAGCCTGGCTCCTCCTTCCCCCATTCTTCCAGGAGTGGACTCCCACCAAGGAGCAGGGACCTGTCCCAGCCTTCAAAAGGCTGTGCACTGTTGCTGTTGGAGGAGGCTGGTTGGAACGAACAGTCGACTACTTCACACAGCAGTTTTTGAGGATAGAAAGTGATACTTTGCTTTCTCATAAAGCGATACTTTACTTTCTGCTTTATTCTTCTGTTTCATTTTCCAGTTGGTTCAGAAGTCAGACTGGAAATGAATGTGCTATTTATGACTCTGTCCCTCAGGCATTCAAGAGATATGTGTGTCGGGCTCACAGGTCTATAATAAGCCCAATTGTTTTCTTAAAGTAGTAGTTGTTCTGATTTCAGAATTGCCTTTTTTGACCCATTAAAGATCATTTTTAGGAAATAACAGCATTTCTAGAATGGCATAATCTGCCACTGCTTTTATACCCATGAAGCGAAAGGAATATTTTATCCTCTAAAGTGATGGACATCTTTCTTCAGAACTACATAACCTGCCATAGGAAGCTTGCTTTCTTGTGCTTTGTCATATTAAAATGAGCAAATTCACTCTTAAACTGCCTGCCTCTCAATACTATCATAGCATTGTCACCATTCAGACCAGAGGAACAAGTTTCCTAAAAGTCTTATTGAAGTCAACTGGAGAATACAAAAAGCCAAGGTGAAAAAAGTTAGATGGGGGTCCTGGGAAACTAGGATGATGCCTAGAACATGGAACTTTCATTGGAAACATACATGGCAAACCAGGACAGGCTAATCACCCTACAAGACATAACCTAGCACCACATCATGTCACATCAGCAATTCTCTTCAGCAGTGTCACCAAGGAAAATATGGAGCTTGCTGAAAAACAAGCTCTTTGTATTGACCGTGATATAATAAGCTCTGTCATCCCTATGATACTTGCTCATTGAAGCCTGGTGATAATAAGGCTGAAGTTACAATGCATATGCCCTATTTGTATGGAGTACATGCGTAGTTCTTTCTTTTCTTTAACTCATTTTCTACTTTCTTTGCAGGTTTGTGATTCTGATACCATGCTCGATCCTGCCTCATCTGTGGAGATGGTAAAAGTTTTAGAAGAAGACCCCATGGTGGGAGGTGTCGGGGGAGATGTCCAGGTGTGTGTGATTCACTTTTTGTCATGGGTAACTTTTATCAGGCTTCTTACTAATTGTTTTATTGAATGTGTGTTTACTACATACCAAGCTCTGTGCCAGGTAAAGTCTTTGGTGCTGGAGACCTGTTAGAATGTGTCTCGGGCTCCCGGTCTCTTCTTTTATCTAAACTGAAATCACTTAGGATTTCTTTGCATAATTCTGAGGTATAACCATGTTTTAATGACTGATAAATTATATACAATATAATAGAAAGGTGCAATTATTTCCACCACATCATAACTTACTACTTGTAAAATCAGACATTTGAAGGTAAAGAAATGGGAAGTATGGTGAGGGATGGGATGGGAATTGTATCTTATATCATAGTACTTAAAAACTAGCCAAAATGTGATTGGTCAAAAAGCCGAATCGCAAAACAAAGGAAAAAAGAGAAGCAACTTCAATTTGTGAGAAAGGCAAAGGGGCAATTAATTTATATGTGGGCTTTCCAGTTATTTTCCCACTAATTACTATTTATTTCCCATTATTTATTATCAATGGAAAAAGCAGCTAATGAAAAAATATTAATGAAGGCAATTTGAAGTTGAAGGAGGGGAAAATACACATGTGAAAATATGTCAAAATTAAAATGAGTACTGTGCAAATGTGTAAACAAAGGTTGAGAAAGACACGGAAATTTGAATTTCAATTTAGAGATTGTGTTGCTGCAGAATCCACTTAGGAAGTGCATGGTGGTGGTGAAGGAAATAAAAGGTACTGGAGTGGGCAAAGATATGCCCTACGATGAACAAAAGGCAGCACAAAAAATCCAGATGAAAACAAAATAAGACAGAATTTATAAACATTGCCAAGAGAAAGCTGATAATTTTCAATAGCATTATTTCAGGATTCAGTTTTTTGGGGAGGCTAGAACAAACTGGTTGCTGGCATTGCAAACAAGTAGAGAAGAACAGGAAGATTAAATAGCCAAAGGTTGGATGAGTTGTCAGTTAGCCATAAAAGGAGCGAAAAGGACTGAAAATACCTTCAAATCTCAAATGGTTGAGAAGAATGTCTGGGGAAAGTATTCAGGGACTGAGAAGTGAAAAGTCTGAAAAAAAATGCCAATATTGTAACGAGAATTAAAATAAAAAGTAGAAAGAGGACAGGGAGTGATGAAATAGAAAAGGAACCTTCATCAAAGAATTAAAACACATGCACACAACTTATTTCATGGATCTGGTTATACAGAATCAGAGAAAAGGAAATATAATCAAGTCGAAAAGAGGAAGGAAGCCAAAAGAGGAGATATTAACAAGCCTCACTCTAGACAGATAGTAACCTCAGGTCAGTGTAGACTCTGTTGGCATTTTCAGCTAAGCCTTACCTTTCATTTACGCATCTCTTCCCTCTCACAGATTTTAAACAAGTATGATTCCTGGATCTCCTTCCTGAGCAGTGTGAGATACTGGATGGCGTTTAACATAGAAAGGGCCTGCCAGTCTTATTTTGGATGTGTCCAGTGCATTAGTGGACCTCTGGGAATGTACAGAAACTCTTTACTACATGAATTTGTGGAAGACTGGTATAATCAAGAATTTATGGGCAGCCAATGTAGTTTTGGCGATGATCGGCATCTCACAAACCGGGTGCTGAGTCTGGGCTATGCAACAAAATACACAGCTCGATCCAAGTGCCTTACAGAAACCCCTATAGAATATCTCAGATGGTTAAACCAGCAGACTCGTTGGAGCAAGTCCTACTTCCGAGAGTGGCTGTACAATGCAATGTGGTTTCATAAACATCATTTGTGGATGACCTACGAAGCAGTTATCACTGGATTCTTCCCTTTCTTTCTCATTGCCACAGTCATCCAGCTCTTCTACAGGGGTAAGATTTGGAACATCCTTCTCTTCCTATTGACTGTCCAGTTGGTAGGTCTCATAAAGTCATCCTTTGCCAGCTGCCTAAGAGGGAATATCGTCATGGTCTTTATGTCCCTGTACTCAGTGTTATATATGTCAAGTTTACTTCCCGCCAAGATGTTTGCAATCGCCACAATCAACAAAGCTGGGTGGGGCACATCTGGAAGGAAAACCATTGTTGTTAATTTCATAGGACTCATTCCAGTGTCGGTTTGGTTTACAATCCTCCTGGGTGGTGTGATTTTCACCATTTACAAGGAATCTAAAAAGCCATTTTCAGAATCCAAACAGACGGTTCTGATCGTCGGAACGTTGCTCTATGCATGCTATTGGGTCATGCTTTTGACCCTGTATGTGGTTCTCATCAACAAATGTGGCAGGCGGAAGAAGGGACAACAGTATGACATGGTGCTCGATGTATGATCTTATGTTGTTTGACGATTGCAGTCACACATGCAGACACACACAAAACCTTAGCTCCTCTAGGGACTGGACAATGTTGTGGCATCACAGAACGCCACCAAAGGAGACGACATATCACTGCTGCTGGGACTTGAACAAAGACATTTCTATGGGTTTATTTTGATTCTGCCAAAGTAAAACGATACATCAACAAGAAGAAACTCAGATTTCTATGAAAATGGGAAGACTTCTTTGTTTATGCACTTTTTCCTTACTGTACATCCGCCTAACAGTGTTTTGCCCTATATACCTCACTAGTCATGCTTTATGTGGGTTATCATGGAAGAAAAGGATTTTGGAAACTCAAGGAGAAGTTCTTTCAACGTATACAACCTAACTTATGGACTGTGTTGATAGCTAATTTTTTTTTTTTAGGAAGGATTTTCTGTTTAACTCTACCAAATGAAATGCCAAAGGAAATTTTAAAGACCGTTGGGTGTGCTGTGCTGTATTTTTATATACTTGTACTGTGTTTTAAAATTTTGTATGCCAATTTTACAACAGATTTTGCATATTTTATGTTTTACTTCTCTGCCAAAATACATCTGTTCTTCCCTTTTTTTAAAAAAAATAAAATACGTTCTGAAAAAAATTGATACTTAGAGAAACCTACCCAAAATGTGAAGCTTGGTTGACTGATGTTGTCATGTAGAAAGAATAAAATGTTGCTCTCTCTCTTGACCTTTTAAGATTGAATAGATTATTTCTGTGAAAAATTTCAACTTTCAATATTTTCACTTTTTTTTTCATTTCTTTTAGAAAAGGCCCATATACCTATCAAGAAAATCATTGAAAAGCAAGGCCAAAGGGGTAGACAAGTGCAATTTTTTCATAAGATTAAAAAGGGATGCTAGCCCTGATAAGAAAACCCTAGGCATCCAGCACTGGACAAAACATGAGCCTCAAAGATAAATTTCATCTTTGAAGATTCTGGCCGTGTTTTTCCAGGCTCGGTAAAGTGGAAAGGGGAAAAAATTATCTGTGTAATTCTGGAAAATATGATGCAGTTCACCATTTTGTTCTGTGAACCAATCACCAGATCCTGTCTGTTTTTTTTGTTTTTTTTTTTTTTGTAGCTTACATGGTAGCATGAGGTTTATAGAGATGATTAAATACATTACAATACATATAAATCACATAACTCAAAATTGACAGATTCAAATTCTGGGCATCTGCTTCTACTTTCTAGAATGGATTTTTTCCTGAATTGTACAAATGCTTGCTTCATCTTTCCCATTCTTGGCCTCCATAAATATGTTTACATAGTAGAAATGATATCAAGGTTGAATAAACACATCAAGAATTGGCACATAAAAAACTTGAGCCAGGTACTCTTAGCCAGCTATTTACCTACTTCAGGGCTTCAGTTATCTAGTTTGACTTTAACCTTGTAGCTGGTGCTGTGTAGACCTGTGTTGAAAAGACAACCGAACGAACACATGAATAGTTGCATAGAAAGTATGGTGATGAAGTAGATGTGTGGGCAAGTGTCCAGCTCTCCTGCTTCCTTCACATCTATGTCCCATCCACCCTGGCTAAGAAAAAGCTTCACATTCTGCCTTCGGAGCACAAAATGGTACACCACGTTCTGCAATCAGACTCACAAATTGGAGAGCCCATAGAAACAGACCATCTGGTACAGACACATGCCGATAAATGGGATGAAAACTTGAGTTTTCCTTTGTAACTATTTATGTTCTTTCTAAGTTAAGCTTTGATAACATTCAAGTGTCAAATTCTCTCATTCTTATAAAAGATTGAATTAATTGCCTGTATTTATTTTAGCAATTATTCAATGTATTTCCAGTATAGGATGTATAGTATAATTGATTTCTTTGTAAATAAAATATTTTTGATAAGATTATTGCCTTTTTTTCTAAGGGAAAGGGGATTTTAAAACAAAACAGAAAAACATCATCTTCCTGACTGTAAATGGTATAACTTTAAAAATGTAACTAGAAAAACAAACAAGCATGGGTAATTAGAAGTCACTTAATGATGCAAATCATAGGTAGAAGTTCCCAAAACTAGTTTAGTTTGGGAATATGGAAGACTGAGAAACACACAGAGAGAGAGAAAGAGAGAGAGAGACCCAATTAATATAATTCTTATCTCTAATCTCATCTTCTACTTTTCTTGAAAGGAACCCAAACTCAGAGAAAAGCTGTTAACAATAATTTTCGACAGAAAGGAAAGAATAATAGATTTTCAGTAAGTTTGGTATCACAATACTTACAAATAATAAAACCTTGAAAATAGCATAATCCAATGAGGACAGTTATTAAATGAACTCTGGCATCTCCAAATAATTGAATACATTAGCCATTGAGCATAATGTTCTCAGAGAATATGAAGATGTTGGGGAAATGTTACATTAGAAAAATATATAACCATTTTGTACAGTAACATCCCAATTTTGTAAAAAATGTTTAAACATTACTTCTATTACTGAGAATATGACCAATTTATATTCTGTATACATTTTTGTATTTTCCAAAAATTATAATCATGTATTGCTTTTATAATCAGAAAAAAGGACAATAAATATTGCTTTTTAAAAAAAAGTGGGTTGGGGCATCTAATAGCATTTCCTGGTTTGAGAAGCTCTGATAATTATTCCATTTTTTAACATCTCCCTTAACCACCTTATTTCCCAATTGTTTTTTATTACTCAGCTCCTTTGTTACCTTGGTATAGTTATATTATAAAAAGCAATAAGCAATGAATATTACTACTCTGGACATCAGATCTATGAACAGTTCTAGTCCAACAATTCACTGTTAACATCACTTGGTGATCTTCTAACAGAAGCGATAGTACATGTCCCAGGCTAGCCATAGGGTCTTTCACATGAAAACTCATCTCTGCTGTTTTAATGCAAAAGCATTCAAAGGCAACACATAAATGCATGCCTATATTCCAATGAGCACTTTATGGACCCTGGAATTGGACTGTTATTTGTTTTTCACATGTTACAAGTCTTTTAATAGTCTTCAATCACTTAAAAAGACTATAGTTCACCTGCATTAGCAAAACAGATGATGGTTCAGATTGGTCCTGAATATACTTTAATGACGCCTATCCTTTAGTACATATTGTACTTTAAGTCTTTAAATACAATATCTTTGTCTCACTGTGAGATCTTATTCCTTAGTCTGCACTCTGGGTTAGGTGCTGACAGCAGCACATTTTATAGATCAGTATCCTAGCTCTCATATTAGTCCTGAGGGCTTCCATTATCACCATTTTACAGGTGAGAGATGAGTCTTAAAAGAGATTTGGCACCTTGAGATCACACAGTTCATTGTGGGGAAGGAACTTAAGGGCAGACATTTTGATGTCAACTGACCCTCCAACCTACCGCTATTGAGAACAGTGTCCACTGTCCAGAAGCAACAACATCATCTAAGAATTTGCTGTATATGCAAATTCATGGCTTGTTCCACACGTTCAGAATCAAAATCTCCAGGACAGGACCACAGAATCTGTGTTAAATAAGACCCCACCCAACTTACACATGTATTATGGTTTGAGAAGCATTGTCCTAATCCAGTTTCCCTCTGACACTTTCCAAGTATGATATCTGCCAATTCAAATTTAATACAAATATTTGTATTTTCTATTGAACTTTTCTGTTTTTAATGAGATGAGGATGTTATTAGGAGCAAATAATCAAAAGGTGTATATTTTCTCTGCTCAAGAGCTTATAGTTGAGCAAAGCAAGTACATGAAGTTTGACGCAAACTGAATAATGAGGGTACACTGAGTGGCACAGGGCTATTAGAAGAAGGAACTGACGATATGATTAACTCTGTCAACATAAGCTTCGCGATGCATACGCATCACACGTGTGGTATCACCTTCTCATGGCTGTCATATGTCATGCAAAACTCTCCTCATAATCTACCTCTACAGAAGCCCCTAACACCCCGGTTATTGCTTACCCTCAATTATTGCTATTTCATTGTGTCACTATTGTCCTTCTCTAGATTCTGAGGCCACAGTGTGAAACACAGATAGGGTCTCTCGCACAGCAGATGCTCCGTATGCAGGGGGAAAGGGGTGTTCAATAGGAAAAAAAATGGTTTATAGTATGTCTGTATATATTCTCACTTTGTGTAATTTTATTCATCTATGAACTTATTTGATTTTCAGCAAGGAATTAGGTGTCTCCTATAGACTAGGCTTTGTGCTCAGAAGGATGGACTGTTAATATGGTGAGTGCTTGTGCTTCCTATGCCCTGAGATGTTGAAAGGTCACCCAGGAAATAAAAAGTTTAGGTTCTCAGGCCTATTTGGGAAAGTGATTAATTAGGGTTTCTCACAGCAGAAATTCTCACAAACCCTTAATGTGAGCTTTTATGAATCTGCAAGAGTGGCCCATCCCATATAGAAATTCTTACACTTATATGACAATGCTGTCCTTCCCACAGATGTCAACATCTGGATTCTCACGAGGATCCTGCACTGTGTAGTGTAGGCAACACTGCTGTACAATTCCGGACACCACGAGTTGGATTTGTTTTCACTTAAGATCTAGAACAACACTCAGAGCTTAACCTCCTTATTACTTGAGTAATCAATTCCAGGTGTGGACACCACAGGGCGAAGAGAGAGGAGCCTTTGGGCTCACTTGGCTCAGTCTTCAAGCTACATGAACAGGCTTTGAGTTCAGTTACCCACTTGCCGGTAGAAGGTTCTACATACCGTAATTTAGTCAAACTTAAATGACTTGAAACTCTGCTATTCAGAGATTTATCCTGCTGTGTTGGGAGAATGTACAATGAGTGGATTAGCATCATCTCTAACACAACTTTGGCAATGCACTAGAGCACTGATTATCTATTTTGGAGTGAGCTGATGGTTGGGTCACAAAATCTACGGCGATCCTTTTTTCAATCAGGTCAGGAAAGGATCACAGTACAAAGACAGGTTCACACTCCAAGTGAACACAAGTACACACCCCATCTCTCCCACAACATGTGATTAATTAAAAACAAAATATGCAGATGAACATTTTAAGGAAATAGAAGTCCTGGAAGACGGAATTTGGGAATCACAGTTGAGTGGCTGTTTCACTGTTTTCACTGTAAAAAGAAAAACTTAAGGAATATTTAGTCCAAACCAACACAGCTGCCTTAAGTGTTTATTGGAATGAGGCAAGGGATAAGAAAGAGAAGAAACCCAGGCTCCCTATGGCAAGTATAAGCCAGGTGCCTTGCTCAAGGCTTCACAGCTGGCTTCAAATCCCGGGGCTAACTAACATCTAAGTCTCTTTTGCCCAGATGTGTTGGACCTGTTTTATAATTCAGAAAACCTCAAATTTGCAATTTCTGGGCAGCTACTTTACTTTTAAATTGGACATATTGAGACTGCTTAAGTCCATTCCCCTGGAAAGGGCTGTAAATTATAAACTCACAGGCTTATTGGTTTTTGATATTTGGATTTTAAATAGAAAGCTACCCCAGGTAGTCCACCAGTTCATGAAATTGTCCTCCCTAAAATTGTTACCATCTACCCACTGGGAAGGGGGTAAGCCAGAGGGAATCGGCCTGCCCATCACTGTGTACATGGAGCTTAGCTGCAGGATTGACTTGTTATTTGTGTAAACCAGAGAAAATTACTCCATTTCTTTGAGCCTCATTTTCCTCATTTGAGTAACAATGATAATTGAATGAGACTCCCCTTTTAGAGTTATTGTATCGAGTTAGCACTTGAAAAGTGCCTGGGAAGAGTACAAAAGAGGAGGATAATAAAGATTTCTTTTCTTCCTCCCTCCTTCCTACAACTAAGTTCACTAGTATTCCTTCTTTTGTTTCTTAATTCCTTCCTACTAACCCTCTCCTCCTTCCCATCTCCAGCATCTATGCAGAAAACCATTGGATTAAAGCTGAGGTATTTTATTCAAAAAAATTTATTTGAATTTATTATCAAAAATGAATTTTAATTCACTCATTTATTAGCTTTTGCACAGCCTTCAGATTTTCTCTGGGAATATATGGTTCCCTCTCCTTTTAGACACAGAACAGTTAAGCTGTTATGATTGCCCAGTATGTCCTGACTTCCAGAAGAACACTTAACACAGGCAATTTTGTGTCTGACAAAATAAATATTTTGGAAAATCTGAAACATGGTGGCTGAGCCAGTGGGCAGAGCGGGGCGTTAGCATCTTATAAGTGTGAGTCCTGGCTCCATGATTCTAGTTAATCCTCAGTGGAATCCTCAATATTTTTATTTGTAATAGTGTAAGAAGGATTTATTGGGTTAGTTAAAATAATTGAAGGGAAAGGTGATAGGAAATTCATATTTGAATTCCTGTTTTTAGTTCTGAGTGTCAGAAGAAGACAGACTTTTACCACAGCTCAGGATGTATTGACTCTAAGACCCAGTGGATGCTTCTCTTCCTCCTTGTTGCTGCCACTCTGGTCCAGAGGCCATCTTTCTGGACCCCTTCTGGAGGATGCCTGTCTTCTACTGCCTTTTCTATCTGCTTCTTGAACAGGGTGACCGCCTGTCACTTGCCTGCTTAGAAGCCTTTGAATGTTTTCTCTTAGGTAACCAAGTACCACAAAGGCACACAGAATCTGCCTCATGACTCTACAACTCATTGAAGTTCTTTCTTCTTTGTCACACGGCATGTTGGCATTCCTTGTTCTCAAGCCAAAACAAGCTTGTTCCCACATCAGGATCATTACCTGTTGCTATTTATTTTGCCTAAGGCACATTGCTCCAAGTACTCAGCATGGCTGGTTCCTGCTTGTCATGTAGGTCACTTCCTCAGAGACCAATTCCTGGTCACTCCTGTAGTGTGGTAATATTCACCCAAAGGGTGTGATCCTATGCCTTTAGATCATATAGGGTGTAGTAAACCAATGTTATCTCGATAAAAATAAAATTTAAAAAGTGACATCCAGGGCCTCCCTGGTGGCACAATGGGTTAAGCAACACACTATGAAGCAAACTGCAGTCACTGAGTTCGATCCCTGCTGCTGGCCAGGGAGGGGACCCACATGGCGCAACAGACTTCTCCTGCCTCACCTGCTGCTCCCCTCAGCAGTGTGTTTCAGTCAGTCTGCCTGTTCTGCTCCCCACTATGTCTCTGGTGAATTCTCTCACATCCCTGGACTCTGGCCTGTACCCCAGCTCTTGTATGCATAAATAAATAAATCTTTAATAAAAATTATTTTAAAAAGTGACATCCCTGTCCCCTAGACACTTTTAATCACATTATCCTTCAATTTTTTTTCTTAAAGCATATATCATTAATGGAAATTAATTAGAACAGTGAATTATGTTTACTTTGATTGTGGTCTCCCTCAATACCTAGAATTTAGACAACATCTAGAGTGTAAGATGCTCTTTATCTCAGTCTAGCACAGTGGTTGACATAATACATACGTGTATGCAATAATGGTGTTAAAGGCTCAATTTGTATCAATCTTATGCCTGCTTACCCCAAATTAAAGCATTGCACAGGTCACAGAGGACCTCAAGAGTTTACACAAAGGCTTATTTGTTATTCAGATTTTTAAAATGTTTCCCCCACCTCGCCTATGCTTTTCCACAAATCAAGAAGTTACTCTTTTACGTTATACCCAAGAACATACTTGAATTGTCTTTTTTTAACATATGTTCCATAATGTGTATCTAAACATAAAAAAGAAGGCTTTTGAAGTTTTTACTTTCTTTGCTATTTGACATTTGTTTAAATATCTGAGTGTCAGGGAAGGTCAACACACTAATTCCATATGTACTGATGGCCAGAGCAATTGTTTGTTCAATTTTCAACTGTACTCAAGAGAAGTTCCACCCAGTAAAGCTAAGAATCTAGGCACTGGATGGTGATTTGGGGCCAGTAATAGTATCCCCAAGTCAGTTTTTGGCAGAAGAAGCATAGCTAGAGATTAGAGGATAAAAGGGGGGCTGAAGCCTTCCACAGATTTTCCAGGACCTTGAGAGAGGCAGCTTATGTTGCTGCGACCCCATTAGATGGCCACCTTCCAATTTTTCAGAACATCACTTCTGGGTATACAGAACTGATATCTTACTGCATGGATGGAAGCCCAGCCTGGATAAGGTCCAATTAAGAAAATAGTCTCCACGGGGATGATTCTCTCTGGCAGGAGACAAATCCAATGATACCATAGGTGCAATCTTTTTTCCCATGCTTGAGTTACTTCCTTTATAGACCAGATAACAGGCTGTCTACAGAACTATGACTGAGGGAGATTCCATGTATAAACATTAAAATATTTCTTCAGAGTTAGACCAATTCAGCTGAACTTCTGGAATTGGATAGAGACCATTAAGGCTAAAAACTCATCTCCTCTTCCCTTCTACCATTGTGAATAAGAACATATGGACCAATTTTTAATTTAAACTCACTGATACTATTATTTTCCTGTTTAAACTAACGACATATATGAAAGTACTTTCAATATAGGCTTAGATTTAGAGTAAAAATTAGTAGACAATTACTCTAATTCAACCAATTCCTGTCTGTTTGCTTGCTTAGTTACTTTAAGCGTCATTCAGCTTGTGGAATCATTGCTACAAGGTACAGGTGAAATAACATCCTCCTTGGTTTAGCCTTTAGGTAGTTACTAAATAAGTGACTCCACAGTTTATTTCCAAATAGCACTTGTATTTTCCAGTCACAATGCCCTTGACACATTAGATTTACCTATTTAAAATTTCTCTCACTGGGCCTCCCTGGTGGCACAGTGGGTTGAGCAACACACTATGAAGCAAACTGCAGTCACTGAGTTCGATCCCTGCCGCAGGCCAGGGAGGGACCCACATGGTGCAGCAGACCTCTCCTGCCTTGCCCGCTGCTCCCCTCAGTAGTGTGTTTCAGTCCGTCTGCCTGTTCTGCTCCCCACTCTGTCTCTGGTGAATTCTCTCACCTCCCTGGACTCTGGCCTGTACCCCAGCTCTTGTATGCATAAATAAATAAATCTTTAAAAATAAATAAAATTTCTCTCACCCTCTTTTTAATAGACTGCGATTTACACAAGGAAGAGGACTATATCTTGTTCAACTTTATGAGAACATGTGCATGTACCAACATAGATTGTTTGCTGATTGAGAACTTAGCTGATCAAATCAGTGAAAAATTGGTCTTATTTTTAATATAATTTAGTAAAATATACAAAACCCTCAAGTCAGTTACAAGTAAATATTGGCTGGGTGCCTACCAAATGACAAGCATTTTTGAGTAAATTATTCCATTTAATACAAAATAGATTATATTTTAAGTACTAATAACTCGATTTTATCAATGAGGGGATTGGGATTCAGAAGTATAAGATTTTTCTGAAGTTCATTAACACATAAAGGCAGAATTAAATAGAAAAGAATTCAAAATTCTTTTCAAATGTGATGCTTTTTCCACACTCTCATAACCTCTTTGCAAAAGCTTTCTTCTATAAATTCTAATAACATTAAATTAAATCATATCTCTATAAACACATTTTCTTGGGGTGTTAAGATAATGGGTTCATTTAAATAACATTGACTACAAACAACATAGATATCTGTATATCTAACACTGTAGAAAATCTTAAGGATGTAGGTATCTAGCACGAGACAGGCTAAAACCATAGGGTTTGGTCCAACGATGTGAATTAGAATGCCAATTCTGCCATTATAAGATGGATGACCTTGGAAAGGTTACATAGATTCAATGAGACTAAGTTTGCTCATTTTTTAAAAATAATCCTTTCTTTATGGCAACAGAAGAAGACTGGTTCATTAAAGCAGAGAAGGAATGTATTAGAGTTACTCACAAGATAAAAGAATGAGACAAAAGGAAAAAAACAGAGACATAGTAAATTCTGGATAATTAAAGAATTGTGCTTAAGATCTGCTCAAACACTTGAGTGACTTTTAGATTGAAACTCAATGTTGACTTCATAGGGTCTAAAAAGATATTTGAAATCTGAAAAATCTTAAGAATGAGTGTTTACAATCACTCATTTGGATCATAAAAGAACTTCAGTAAGGACCCTGATTGAAAGTTTGAAGTGCATTCTACTAAATGAGAATGGCCAGTCTGGAAAGTGGACTCCTCTTAGTAAACAAAAGGAGTTGGTCTAGGCTGGGATTGTTTAGTAATGCCCATTTATCATATTTTCCATATTATGATTATTTTCAGTGTTAGAGCTCTTGCCATTCTGATGGACTATAATTAGCTAGTAAACTTAGTCTTGTTTGAACGCCTGGCACACAACATGACCATGAATATTATGTTCCTTTTAGATTCCTAATCCAATATATTATCAGAGCTCTTTGGGTTTTATGTTAAAGGAAACAAAGTTGAACTAATTTAGCTAAAGAGGAAAATTTATTCTAAAGACATTGAGGAGGGAATTGTGATTGGCTCATCTTGGCTCAACATTTCCCTTCATCGAAGTAGATGAAGCTGGATTACCTTCTTGCTCTGGCGATCATGGAGAGCAGAATCCAGAGATGAAAGAGGATGAGCAGACAATTTCATATGGCAATCACACATGTTGTTCCAAAATCTATGGGGACAGTCAATTGTAGCAAGAGCTTCTTGGTAAATCCTCATGAACGTGAATGCTGGAATACCAGTTCCCCAGTTCCCTGTTTTCACTAACTATATTCTTATTGCCCTCCTCATCCTTGCAGAGTCTGCCATGTTCCTTCCTTCCAGGAGCAGGTGGGATGTATCTGTGTATGCTGGACCCCCGCCCCCACTCGAACATCCTTTAAGGCTGTATTCTTGCTCTATCCCAGCTGCCATCTTAACACACTTCAGCAGTTTGCTCTGACTGATGTTTTATCAGCATCATTTCCACTGTCACTTGCATGGTGAGCATGCTCCTTCTAGCCCTTTCTACTTGATCTTCTCCTGCTCCTTTTCAATGACCTACCAGTGTAATTAACAACCAAAGAAGAATCAAAGTAAATTTTATGCCATACTCAAGGACTGAAATTTTTTGTATTTGACTTTTTCTAAAGTTTAGAGTTTAGCACCTCAAGTTGCTTAACTCAGTATTTATAGTGGGTCTTACACCTGAATCCCAGGAAGAAGAACTGGAAATGAATAGTTCTTTTTTTGCAGAGGATTTATTGGTGGATGCTTCTAGGGAAAATACCTGAAGATAGCAAAGGAAGCAGGAATAGACAAAGGGAAAATTTGAGCTAAGATGCAGTTTAAACTATCACTCAGGGATTCTAGAAACTATCTTTCCAGAGTTGTGCCCAGGTAGACAGGGAGTCCATAGTTCTTTTTTTTTTTCCTCTCCGCTGCACACCCACACCTCATATCAAGCAGAAACAGAATGAAGGCTATCCTAGAGTGAGGGGCAGAGAAAAAGATTCAGACTTGGGCAAGGTAGCCCATTTCAGCTTGGGGAAACTTCTGGGCAGTTACTCCACCATCATTCAACACTATTGAAGACTATGGCTGGGGGAATGGGTAGCTGTGCCCCAAAGCCAGGACATAAGCCCTGACACTGCCATATTATACTTATGAAAGCCCAGCTTCCCAGATGTTTAAAGCTTCTTAGTTCATAGATTGCAGGTGAACGCTATCCACCAGCCTAAGCAAAGTTCATCTAGTTTATATCTTTGTCTATGTTTTGGTAAAAATTACTCCAATAAATAATGAAATCAAATTCTAATCTGAAAGAACACTCCTCGTACTCATCCTATTGCCTGTTCTTAGAATTTTCTTCTGTTCATTAGCAAACCTTTTTCTTACAAGATTCCCAGATGGCTTTATAGATTTAGAACTTCTTTTACACTTGAAAGTTCATGAATACAAGGTCCATTCAATTTTTTCTTAAATTGCTTCTCAGCCATAATTTTCTCTACTTTTCTGTCCTCAAGAGCTTGGATTATGATACCAATCCAATGTCCACAACAGGCAATAAGCTGAGCTCTGCCAAGCCTGCAGTGAAATATCACGTTTTATAGCCAGGACTTGGATCAAAATCTCAGGGCCTCCTGCAGTTACTTCATTAGTCCTCTAGGATATTCCTTAATGGAAAGAACGTCCCTAACCCTGCTTTGTAAAACTGTGTACCATTACTCAAATATAGCGCACGATGACGCTAGCTGTTTTCAGCAAAGCCAAAATGTGGAGACACATGTGTGTGGATAAAGAGCACTTGTCTAGGAGTGGAAGTTAAGTGTTATAACCTTTAGATGTGAGACCAGAGAACTTGTTCAGCCATCGCCAACTTTTATTCCAAGTTGTTTTATATTTCAGAAGAATAGATTAAAGATCCTAAGGGTTATTGATATTCATAATCATGCAACAAGCGAGTTAGTGCCGGGGTCTGGATCCAAATTCAGGTTTCCTGAATAAAAACACAAGAACCCTTTGCACCAACTTAGACAGGTGTAGACAAAGCTAACTCATCAGTGCAACCAGCCAAACCTGGGCATCATCTCTGCTCACAGGGCAGGAAAATCTTTTGTGGGGCAGGACAGTGCAATCAATTCTCATTGCTTCAGAAAGAAGTCAAGAGTTTCCTTCACCAGAGATGATAAATCTTTTTTCTAAAGAGGCGTTGATATGAAGTCAATAAAATTCTGACTAAAATGACCACAATCTGTTACAAAACATTTCTTTTGGGAAACAATATTTTTAACATGAAGCTTCTAATTGAAAGATAATTAGAGTCTCATGTCATGGTAGGGGAACACAAAGAGAAGCACTGTACACTTTACCCCAATTTCCTCATTTCCCAGATAGTAACAACCTGCTACATAATACTACGGTATCGAACATAACAGTATGATTCCAAAATCAGAAAACTGACATGGGTACTCTCCATGAAACTTATTCAGATCTTCCCAGTTTTGCTTCTACTTGTGTGTATGTGTTTCTGTGCATAGTTATTTCCATGGGATGTTATCATATATGTGAGTGCATGTCTCCACACCACTGCTAAGACACTGGACAGTTCTATCATCACAAGAATCCCTGTGTCACCCTTTTATAACCACATTCATTTACTTCCCACACACACCACTTGCAGAAGCCTGGCAATCATCCTGCCTGCTGTAAAGAATACATTGTAAAAGGGCAAGAAAGGAAACAGGAAGGCAAGTTAGGATGCTGTTGTAGCAACCCCACTGACAATTAATGATGGTCACGTGATGGGAACTGGCTAGGGCAGCTGATAGGCAATGAATGGGTAACACCTTTCTGACCCTTGTGGCCATGCTCTCTAGCTCTCAATCCTCCCTGCACCTCCACCCCTACCCACAAATCTGGGGAGTGGGTATCGGTGGGCACAGTTGAGCAATGGAAACTGGAGTAACCTCCCAGCTGGTAGGAGGATGCTCTTGAACTACCTTCCCCCTACAATGGGCCAGGTGCCAGGTGCTCACTAGTACTCGATGGAAGAGCATGGAGCTTTTGGGTCCCAAATCCTGAGCAGAGGCTACTGAGAATGGGGGTGCATTGCTACCATGAAGTCTTAGAAATGATGGAGCATGCCCCCCCTTCTCTTCCTGCATTTCCTTTTCTCACTTCCTATGTAAATAAGTGCTGTTATTGTTCTTTTTGCTTTTGGGTCATGTCCTGCATTCTCTAGCATGTGGGAGGGGACCCATGAACTGGGTCATCCCCTTTCCCCTAGATTTGCTCCATTTCACACCAGAGTGGCAGAAACTAGATTTCAAATCAACTTCTAAGACAGACTCAATAGTACCATTTGCATATTGGATGGGGATTGTGAGAGAGCGAGAAGTCAAGGATCGTTCTAAGACTTTGTTTTGCGTAATTAAAGGATGGAGTGACGTTCAGTGGAGATGCAGGAGGTTGTGGGTAGATTCCACATTGTAGAGATCATATGTTGACTTTGAGATTTTTGTTAGATATCCAGGTAGACAAGTGGACAGCTGGGATTTAGAAAACAACTCAAAGTAAGGAACATAAACTGGTAAGTTATTGACATGTGAGTTGTACGGCAGGTCTTTGAGTCATATCGTTTTACCCAATGTTGTTTTGTGATGATGATGATGATGAGGGAGAAAAAAATTCCAGGAGATATTGAATGAAACTAAATTACTGGAGGACAGGTTTTCATTTTATGCTGTTTTGCAGTTTCCACGAATCAATCAGTGATGTTCAGCAAGGTTTTACTATATTTAAAGCTTTCATTCTGGATGAGCATTGAGGGTGGATAGAGAACAGATTAAGTTCTGGGTCCAAAAGCACTTCAGTGCTAACAGGTTAGAATTAAAGAATAATTAGGTGACAAGTTTGAGGTTTATTTCCCTTTCTTGATTATACATTCTGTTCTCCACTCAATCACCTTCTCATTGACATACTTCCTAGTTTCCTCACATGTTTTTCTTCCTTCCTATAGAAGAGTGAAAGTTATTTAGGAAAAACACTATAGTTCTTTGTCTTTGCAAGGGTAAGTATATCCGTCTCCAAATGGAGAGAGAAGCCACACAGTTATTTGAACAGGGTAAGCTTAATGTGAAAAGATATTGGCTGTAGTCAAAATGGAAGTCATGAGGGACAGACGAGTAAGAACTAAAGAAACTGTAAAGAACACAGCAAGGAAAGAGAGCAGCACCAACATCTAAAGTGGAGAGAGTGAGCCCAAGAAAGACCATGTCAGTTCTTACCCTTGGGGCTGAGATCCTGATCTGTTGGAGAGGCCACAGCTGTATCTTCACTAAATGGCTGAGAAGTCACTGTGATGCTCTCCTGTAGAATTTGCTGGAAGTCATTATTCTAGAACTTGACAGGAAATTATCCCCTAGGGTAAACTGAAAGCTATTTAGAGGGAACTATCTCACCAAAGGAACTCTACTGTGAAGCCACCAGAGGGTATGCTGGAGGAAGTTGCCAGATGATGGGTGTTGCTGGCCAGCATTTCCTGAAGGAGCTGGACAACATGAAGGAGCACTGAACATACTCTCTGAGCATGAGGAGGGAGCCTGGTGCTGGAATACCACATGCACTGTAGCAGTCAAATACTGGCGTGACTACTTGTGCTGCAGTAAGAAGACACTGATTAGGGCCCTCCCTGGTGGCGCAGTGGGTTAAGCAACACAATTTGAAGCAAACGGCAGCCACTTCAGCACGAGTTCGATCCCTGCTGCCGGCCGGGGAGGGGACCCACATGGCGCAGCAGACCTCTCCTGCTGTGCCCGCTGCTCCCCTCAGCAGTGTACTTCAGTCGATTTGCCTGTTCTGCTCCTCACTCTGTCTCTGGTGAATCCTCTCACCTCCCCAGACTCTGGCCTGTACCCCAGCTCTTGTATGCATAAATAAATAAATCTAAAAAAAAAAAAAAAGAAGACACTGACTAGAGACTTCTAACATGAAGGAGTTCTGTCCAGGACACCATTTCCCTTCCTCCTTACTTTCCTGAGTCATAGTACAAAGTTTAAACATCTTACCAATTGGTAAAGGAAAACTATTTTGAGGATCCAGATCCACTTTCACAGAGCAGAAAAAAATGTGCACATTTGGAGCTGGTAGACAATAGATCAGGAGCTATCACAGTGTGTTATTCAGGCTCAGCGCTAAGCATACCAATATTTACCGATTGGTTGTTTGAAATTCACATATTGGGGACTGGAAAAGAGAGGACTGAAAAGGGGAAGGGAGGGGAGAAGAGGAGAGTAAAGAAGGACTGGGGAGGAAGGGAGAAGGGAGGAGATTCTTTGTCATCACACAGCAGATCATTCGCCACTATTAATGAACAGAATTCATGACCAAATTCTAAATATTCTTTCATGTTCTTAAATAGTACCATTACTCATCTATAGTCATATTTTTCTCATTAAATGCCCTGACATTTTTTAGAATTTTAAAAAGGCTCAAGAGATTGGCCACTAATTGGGAATCAGGAAGGGTTGTAGAGCCTGTTTGCCTCCCGTCCCCCTGCTGGTAATGCCTCTTCCATGAGCTTTGGGACCGGCCTTTGCAGGAAGAAGGCACTAAAATAACAATCACAGAAACATGGATCCAGGAGCAAAAGAAATATAAGGGAGTCAAACACCCATATCTAAGTAGAAAAATAACTGAAGGTTAGGCAAGAAAAAGGAGTGGCAAAAAATTTGGGATGATAGGTCTTTCTATGTGGGAAACTGAGGTATAATAGGCAATGAACGAGGCTACCTATAAAGTCCCTTCTTGGATGCAGGTAACTCTTCATGCCAGTGTGTGCAAGGGCGTTTCGTTCTGGCTCGTGCACCCTGAAGCTGTATGAGGGGCCTGAGCTTCAGGAGGAGAGCACCAAGAGCACCATGAAGTCAGGTCTCTGCATCCCAGGCTGGTCTCAGACCAGGAGTGGTGGGGAGCAATGGAGGCTGAGGGAGGTGCCGATTATACCCCCACCCACACATGGCAGTTTCATTTGTTCAGAATTCACAGAATAAAGGGGTTCTTTTTTTTTTTTAACTGTGCTACTTTTGGCTGAGGTAACACTGGTTTACAATACTCTAAGTGATTCGTGGGCACAGGTTCCCCCCGCCTCAGGTGCATTTTGCCACGCCATATCCATCACCAAAGCACCCATAACCCATTGTGCCTCCTCCCAAAAGTTTTCTTAAAGATGCCTGTCCCCCTGTCTTCGTTTCTGAATAAACACAAAGCCCCTGATTAAAACCACAAGCGTATATGCTTGATGCACAGCTTTCTGAAGGCTCTCAAAGCAACACGGTGTTCCTGGACACCTACTTTAGTACCCAGAACTCCATGTCACAAAGAGGAGGGTCCCTGGAATCCCACCCCCATGACAAAGCTGGTGCTCAAATTTTAGGATCCCCCAGAGCTGGTCGTGATGGTTTTCATTTAGGTCTAGTTAACACCACCCNCCCCCCCCCCCCCCAAGTAGAAGGCTGAGAGATGGCTTCTGAATCAACTCTGTCATGCAATACTGGGGGTGCCAGACTGAGCGAAAAAGCAAAACAAGAAACCGTCTTGAAGTCCAGAAAGGTTTGGCTCAAGCTTGTGCATGTAAAAACAACAGAGGGAAAAAGTGTGTGTTTGTTCTCATAAAACGTAGAGTCGGTGCTTCAATTAATCATCAAACTTCAGTGTCAAGCCGCAGTCACAGCTGTTGCTAAATGCATCTGAGAAAGAGCGGGAGGTGAGGGCCCAGGTTGCGATTCTGTGAGTTGCTTCCCCACAAGGCTGTTGATTTTGATGGCCGCGTAATGGCCCAGGCCAGGCAGCCTGAACACTAGCCATCACCAAGAGACTGAGCTCCACATTCAGCTTAGTAACATAAGCCACCCTGGGTGTCCAGCCTCTACTCTCAACCCAAACTCAGAACAGGCTGTCCTCAGGCTTAGTCTACTGAACCCAAGAGGAAAGAGAAGGCAAAGAGGAATTTTTTTTTTTCTGCCCTTTAAAACTCCAGCTGAGCACAGGCTTCAAAAGGCAAACGAGAGATTCCCACATCCCAGCTCTTGACCTTTTCTGCAATTCAACCTCCAGGATTTGAAGGGTTTTAAGTGAGTTTGTCTCCACCCTGTTTGGAGAGTGTCATGGAAATCTCCAAACAAAGTTGTATTTCTCTTTCACTCCAGCCTGTGGGGATATCGCATGAGTTCTTATCATCGGTGCCAGTCCCAGCCCCTTGGGTTTGGATGGCATTGCACCAGCTCTCAGACAGTTGATGGGTTTTATAATTAATTAATATGTTGAGTGAAGAGGTTTTGAATGCAAGCTGGAGAGTCAGATTTCCTATGGCCAAGTCCCTGTGCCACTGTTTAAAAATTGCATAAGCTCAGTCTAGTCAGCTAAATCCTGAGTCTACTCCCCCATCTGCAATATAGAGATAAGAAAAATAGCAAAAATTTGTTGAATTTTTACTCCATGAAATACATTCAAGGCACTATATGCTTTCAACTTGTATAGCCAAAATAGTTTTATGAAGCACATTATTGTATGAATATTCTTATCTTAATCGTCAGCCCCATTTTATTGAGAATAATATAGCCCAGAGTTATTAAATAACCAGTCCCGGGTGACAGGATAATGCCCAGTGGGAGAGGATTTAGTTAGCAGGTTGAGTTCTAGTGACTAAATCCCTAATTACTACGCTATATTTTGATAGAATAATCCCTAACTGAAAAGAGTATGATAATGTTCAATGTGCTCTACATACCAGGTTTTAAGCCATAGTAAACACTGAAGAAATGCTAACTTATTTGTCACGGACAAATCAGATTGCTATGATTTATCCATGGTGGTAAAGACCTCGTGATGGTTATGGGTACAGAATAATGTAATAAGGAGGAAGTTTGAGAACATGTACACCTACCCTTCTCAAACAAGTGCCACCTTCTAGAAAACAGGAATCTGGCACAGGAATCCTTCATCCCCTACCATGGATGGAAATGAAGCCCTAGTTAGACCCACCATCTCCTGGTGATTGTGTAACAGGAGAAGAGTGAAGGAGAAAAAGTAAGAATAAAAGTCAGAATTTCTCCACCATCCTTCCCAAATTTCACCTACAACTCAGGCTACAAGGGGATTCACACAATTTATTGGGTATCAATTTATAATTTTCTAGTTAAAAAAAATTACCATTAGAGAAGCTTTTAACCTGCTAAAATGGCACCATCAGAGATTCTGTGAGCTGAGGTTTGAGACTGTTTAATAATTGAACTGCACAGAGGCCCCAGGGCAGATTTGGCCCTGCTTCCTGGTGGCATTCTCTCATTGGACAAGCATTTGTGGAGCATCTTGTAGATACCAGTCCTGGACTGATGCACAGCAGGCATTTAGGATGCGTCTGGTCAGCAGAAAGCAGGGCTCTAGATCTGCTGAAGCAGCTGCCCTGGAGGATATGAAATGAGGACATGGGCTTGTAATTCCAACAGTTGGGAACCTGTTGTTTTAAATATTTCAGTTCTTTTTAGTTCCCTGTAGGTAAAAATAGCTCAGCTGCCAAGAAGCCTATGAACAGTGACAAGTTCTCATAAACTGATGCACAATTTATATTGTAGTTAAATGAAATTTTAAAAGATTGCTCTTTATAATTACCATAAAAATGCAAAACCACTAATTCAAAGAGGTATGTGCACCCATGTTTACCATAGCATTATTTACAACAGCTAAGCACAGGAATAACCTAAATGCCCACCCAAAGACAAATGGATAAAGAAAATCTGGAGCATATATACAATGGAATACTACACAGCTATAAGAAAAGAGGAAACCATGCCACTCCCAGCAATGTGGATCTACTTAAGGATGCCATATACTAAGTGAAATAAGTCAGATTGAGGAAAAATGAATGATTTCACTCATACACAGTGAAGAAAGGAAATCAACCATTACTTTTCTTGGTTCTTCTAGGCTGGCAGATCAGCAGAAAAGCACCAGTCAGATTGATAGGAGAAATAGTTAGAAAGAAGTTCAATAATAACATGTATGCCTTTTGCATACATGAAGAGACCCAGCATAACTGAGTGCCCTCAGACATAATTTTAAATAGCTTAGCTAAGAGAGAAAGCCTTTAAGAGGGGAGGAAGAAAAGGTCAGTGAGAAGATAAGATGGAAGGCATAATCAAAACCACTATGAGATACCACCTCACCCCAGTGAGAATGGCACATATCAAAAAAAGTAATAGCAACAAATGTTGGCGAGGATGTGGAGAAAAAGGAACTCTCTTACACTGCTGGTGGGAATGCAAGATGGTCCAACCATTATGGAAAGCAGTATGGCGG
>JAGFMF010011709.1:12848738-12891992 GCA_019455555.1 Galemys pyrenaicus
TGAGATGGTGATGGGGAATACATGGGGATTACAATTAATGGCAAGTATATGTAAATTTTAAATATTTTAATAAAAAAAAGAAAAAATATTTTAATAAAAAAAATAAAACTCATCACCAAACTAAGAAAAAAAAAAGAAAAAAGAAAAAAGATGGAAGGCATAGTGAACAAAGGTGTGCAGAGCTAGGGTCTACTTTGTCCACTGAAAAGAGCCCAGGGGAGTTGGCCTTCCCATACCATACATGCTGCACAGTTCATTTGCAATTCTTTTTTAATTGAAAGCTGTTTGTGATTTAGATGTATAGGATTTCCCCTTCCTCCCCTGTTGCTGGATTGCACCCACTGTCAAACACCCATAGTCCTGCCCCATAGTCCACTGTGCTCTCTCCTCACTCCCCCTTCTCTCCTCCCCTTCCCAGTCTAGTAGCTGCAGTACTAGAGTCAGTTTGCTATGGCTTGATTGGTTTTCTCATGCGTCAATGAGAGGCAGAGGCAGAGGTCGAGGTTGGGGTCTGTAAAACAAAGAACTTCTAGAAGGTCAGCAACTACAAGAAGCTAGAAAGAGGTAAGAAGCATTCTTTACATTGAGCCTCCCTGGTGGCTCATGGGGTGAGGGCGCAGCACTCTGAAGCATCTGCAGCCGCTGCAATGACCCACATGGCGCAGCAGACCTCTCCTGCCTCGCCCGCTGCTCCCCTCAGCAGTGTATTTCAGTCAATCTTCCTGTTCTGCTCCCCACTCTGTCTCCGTTGACTCCTCTCACCCCCACCACCTCTGGCTGTATCCCATTTTTGCATGCATAAATAAATAACTCTTAAAAAATAAGAAAGCATTCTTCTCTGGTCATTGGGGTACATGGGTCCTGCCAACATCTTGATCTCAGACTTGTAGCTTCCAAAACTGTGGCAAAATTAATTTCTACTGATTTTCAGATTTTGCTCCTCTGTGACAGCACAACTAGGAAATGAGCACACAGGTCATCCTGAGAATAAAGCTTTACTCAAGTTGAAAGGAAAACCCTCTTGTGAATTTCTTATTTATCCTTCATTCCCAGTGTTCAACAGGTACTCAATGAATGAATGAATGAATGAATGAATGCATTTACTTAAAGCAACTTCTCCATCTGCAAGCTTTTCCTCTCCTGCTTCCCACTCTCCTGGCCTAAGTAACCCTTCCTGATTGTTCCTACTACACTTTGTAACTGTTTCAGGCATGACTTTGTCTCCTTGAGAGGAGGAAATATTTTAGTAACCTTCAAATTGTCCAAAACCAATGAATGGTGCTTTGTGCGAAATGATTATTCACTTGCTCAAGTAGATAGTCATGACATTGAATGGAACCAGTCAAACTATCTTTGTTATCTTCTTGTTCATTTTCTAAATCCATCCCAAGCCCTGCTTCACAATTTATCTTGTTACTGGCAATTTTACCCTCCACTTTGAAGACTAAGGTGATTAGGGCCACTTTTCTAAATATGACCACGATAATTGATTTCTGAGTATTATGAGACTAAGACACTTCAACAAATATCTAATTAGTACTTAACATGGATGGCAAATTCTTAACATGCATGGGAAGTCTTAAAAAGACACTTTCTTATTTTTCCAGTGTAAATTCCTTCCTTTGGTTGATTCTTGGATGTGCTGCTGTATTGTCATCTGCTTTATGCAGAGACAGCATAAAACTTCCTGCTCTCTGAGAGGGGTGGGTGTCAAGCACACATCAGAAAAATGACTAGAAACCATAAAAGTTTTAAAATCAATTTTGTATTTAATATCTTCTTTGCTTCTCCTAAAAACAACACTGTAAGTGTGCTTATGGGGTTTCAGCTCCATTTTATAATCAAGAAAATGTAAGAACAAAGTGACCAAATCCCTTAACCTTTAGCTTCATGTTTGTTTGGCTTTTCCAAGTTAGTTCATTTCTGTTGCAGACACAGATAACTATTCACCAAAACCATTTCCTCTTCTTTCTAGATAACATTTTCCACTCTCCCTTACAGTTCGGTGTGATCATGGATTTGAGCTCTGATCGAGTGCAAATGTGTTGAATATCACTTCTGGAACTGGTTCTAAAGAAATTCTGGTAAGAGCCTCCATGCATTATAACATTAGTGTTTGTTGTGCAGCTACAATTACTGTAATTTATGATCATTTCCTGTTACTCCTGTGCCACGATTTCCCCTTTTCCCCAAACATTTTGCATGATGCTGTTCTCCCATAGCATGCACTAACCTATCTTTCCTTCAACATGCCATTGAACCTTCCCCAAATTCCCTTCAAACACATTATCCATTTTGTTAAATTGGAGACTATGGATTGCAGATATTGGGGTTCAGATTGTCTTTGTTTAACACACATTCCCATGAGGTATAGTGCACACAGCAAAGACATCTTGAATAATTGACAGTTCCTAGACTGATAGGCAATGTTCAAAATATGTGAAAATTTTCTGGCTATTTGTCAATTTTCCATTACAATATTGAGTAGTTACTGTTAATTTTGCATTGCTCCAGAAATCAGGACCCAAGTAAGTACACCAGTTCATTTATCTGGCCTTCCTACTTAGAAATGTCCTTGCACTTTGTATAGTCTACACTTTTTCTCCCAGAGTTGTCTGCTTTCTAAGCATTGGTGAGGCGTATCTATAGGGTTGGTTAAATAGACAAAACCTTCAGCTGCGAAATTTGGGCGTCAAGTCTCGACTCCTGCATTCATTATCTGTGCAGCTTACTACAAGTCCTCACTATCGCTGTACCGCTCTTCTGCCACTATAAAACAGAGTGGTCTATAACTAATAGGCTTGTCATGAGAGTGAAATAAATAGCATATATAAATAAAAAGCCCAAGTCTAAATAAATGTAGTAGATGCTCAGAAAATGTCCCTCTTAGTGTGGTCCACCATTTTGGGAGAAGAAAGCATCTTTCCCAGAGGAACTTACAGAGATTTGGAGTTAAGTTTGAAATGATGTAGGTGACCGACCAGCCAAGAGAGTCTAGTACCTTTCTGTCTTATATTTAAGAACTCCGGAAGTTCGTCCACTGGGCAGAGAAAATATGGATGCACAGAATTTATATAATTATTTTATATAGACGGTCAGGAGCAAACTGTTGCTTTATTAGATGTAAGGGTTTGAGGGAAACTGATTTTTTTTTTGCATCTCTTTCTGATTTACTATATCCTTTAGATACAAAGATAAATTAATAAATTTGAGTTCGTTCCATCCTTATGTCATGATGATTAGGCAGTGTGTGAAATTTCCACAGTTGTAAATGAGATGATTTTAGGGAATATGAAAACACAGCATTGAGCTCCGAGAAGCACTGCGCCAGGAAGGATGGGGAGATGTAGCTAAACAGCTGCACGTGTGAGAGGGATTAGCAATTTCAGTTGACTGCCAGCCCAACATGAGTCACCAGTGTGTCTGGGTTGCCAAGAGGATAATTTGATCTGGGGCTGCATTAACAGGACTGCAGTGTCCAGACCAAGGGAGTGATACTGCTGCTGTCTCGGCATGGATCAGACCACACCTAATGTACTGCAGCTCTTGTTTACACCAAACACCTCGCTTCTTGCGAGTGCGCTGTCTAAGGAGAAGCTGACTGTATTATAGAACTGGATCACCTACTGTTAAGTAGTAAACTTAATCCTTTCCCTGCTCTATGCTAGCATTTATTACACAAGCTGTGTTGTTATTTTATATGTGTATGTTTCACCTTTGAGGGCTGGAAATGAGTCATGCTCTTTTGTATGTGGTAGTAGAAATGAGGCGGAGAAGTTCATTTCCACCTTTCCCAGACAAATGGATCAGTCTCTGGATACAGCATCCGTGGCATTGCGCTTGGACATGACAGTCAAACAGACCTGAATTCAAATCCTATCTAAACCATATGAACAAGGAAAAATAGGCATTTGTTCCTCTAATGCCCAGTCCTATAATTTGGGGTGAGAGCTTTTGTTTTTATACTTGTTGGCAGCCCTAATTTACCAGAAACAAACCCTATGACTACGCCATCCTTACCTTCCTTTTATGTAAAGCAGTGAGCATTGAATCTTGAGAGCCACATGTCCATAATAAAACAACTTGGGAAGTTAGGTAAGTAGGGCAAGGGCAATGCAGGATGGAAAGATCCCAGGTTTCTGATAAAGTAGCATTCTGGGTATGTTAGGCACAGGGATTAAAGAGAACCCCATTTCAAGTCAGTAGAGCTAAAGCAGATGAATTCATGCCTGGAATGGGGTCAAATATAAGACCTATCAAACTATTCCCATGTTAATCTGAAACCACCCCAGCTCCACCCCCGTTATTAATCTGAACATAAGATTAAACTAACCACCAAATGAGTGTTAAGTGAAGCCAAGGGCAATTCTACAGAGATTTGTTGGCAAATATGTCTGAATAGATCTCTCCTTTTTTCAAAATTAGTCAAAAACAAAACCAAACCCAAAACCAGTCCCAATCTCAGAAACCACTAGGCCAATAAACACATGAAAAGAGAAAACATGTATTATTCTGAAGATTTGCACCTACCTCTAAAATGTATTTTTACATTTTTAATAAAATTCTAGAACAGAATGTGAGACATTCTTTATGAAATAGAAACAAAGTTTCTATGGAGTTGATATCTGAGATTTCTAAAGAATTGTCTGAAGGACAATAAAAGACCCCTCCCCCACTCCATTTTGATAATAAAGGAGCAAGGTGAAATACACATGGAAATAAAATAAACTTTGGGCAATTTTATTTTTAAGAGAGGTTCTGACCAAGACAAATCAGTGGTAAGGAGAATAAATGTGAGGAAAAATCATTTTTCAAAAAAAATCATTTCAACAGTAAGTTGAAAACAATAAGAATGAAGATGATCATTATAGGGGAATGATCAGATCAGACCACACCTAATGTACTGCAGGCACAAACCCAACCTAATAACTATAGATAATGACATGGCCACAGAAAGATCTTAGATGAGTTGAACTAATCAGTGGGACAATTGAGAAAAATTTCTCACTGATAAAAATTATCTTTCACAGCATGAAAGATGCGAGGTCTTTTCAAATAAAACTAATTTTTCAAAATATCTTCATGTATAACAATCTCAAATAATATTTTATACATCAAGGATAAGGAAAAATAATATAGAAAAATATTATCAATCTACAAAACGTAGCTTGAAGGGTGAATTTTCTGACTGTGGAAGAAATATACTGAAAATGACAGGGAAATCTACTGAAAATCTACTAAAAGGGAAATTTACTTCAGAAAAATAGAGGAGATTGGAAAGAGCTATTGTGAGAAGTAAGAGAAAATTCTGGTTAGAAATACATGAAATTTCTACTTGCACTTCTGAGCAGCCTGACGGGGTCAATTACATTTTAGGTTCCACAATAACATATACCTTATTTTAAAAATACTTGCTCACATTGTCCATATGTATATGACCTAATTCCATTAATGTCTTTTCTACCTCTCCTACCAGACAATGTACCTACATACATTGAATGCCAGGCATACAGAATATTTTGGAAGATATTAATAATATATGAAAATAAAAATAAATCATTAAACACAGAGTCCCAAGCAACATGAAATTATGAATGGCTTTCACAATATAAAAAGCTGAACCCTTTCTTTTTGCATAGAAGAACAGAGGTGTAGCAAGGTGAAGTGCAGTGTGGTGGGTGAGAGGGTTCACCAGAGACGGAGTTGAGAGCAGAACAGGAGGACTGACTGAAACTGCTGAGGGGAGCAGCACATGAGACAAAGAGGTCTGCTGCACTACATGTGTTAGCTCCCTGGCTGGGTATCAAAGTAATGGCTGCTCTGAGATTTAACTGTAGGCCACCAGGAAGACACAAACTAAAACTCTGTATCCTTCTTCCAGCTGTAGTAAGTTCTCTCCAAATTAACTTTTTAATCCAGGAGAACTACAGCAAATCTCTTTTTGCACAATAGACAAAGGGATATTTTATGAAAATGCGAAAGTGCTGAATAGAAGAACTAAGATGGATGATTTTATTACTTGAGTGCAAAATAAACTAAAAGACTATAGTGACTGAGGTAATATGTTATGGTGAAAAAATAACTAAATTGATCAATGAAATACAAAAGAAATGAACACAATCCAGAAATGTACCTATATAATAAGACAGTCAGTTGATTTTTGACAAGAATGTCTAGGTAATTTAATGGGCAAAGACTATCATGGAAACAAATGGTGTTTAAACAACTGAATATCCATGGAAAAATTAAACTATGCCCTTTATCTCATGTCATACAAAAATTGCTTCAAAATTGATCACAAACATAGAAGTAATAACTACATCTAATGCAAAAAGATAGATGAAACTTCCAGAAGAATACATCTGTGAAAATTCTTGTGAATTGGTAGTAGGAAAATATTTCTGACATCATCAAAGAGCACAAATCATTAAAAGGGACAAGTTTGATAAAAATTTTATGAAAATTAAAATTTCTTTGTTCAAAATATATACTTAAAAAAGTGAAAAGGTAAGCCACTAACTAGGTTGTAGAAATATTTGCGATACTTATATTTTATAAGACCTTCAAGTAGACTATATAATGTACTCTTACAACACAATAATATACATTAAAAAAAGAAAATAATAAACATATGGGTAAAAGATTTGAGTAGAGGGGTCTCCCTTGTGGTGCAGGGGGTTAAGGCTCAGCACTATGAAGCTATTTTCTGCCACTGCAACATGAGTTTCAGGGAGATAACCCACAAGGTGCAGCAGACCTCTCCTGTCTCCCTGCTGCTCCCTCAGCAGTGAATTTCAGTAGAGCTGCCTGTTCTGCACCCTACTCTGTCTCTGTCTCCTCTCACCCCCTGTATCTCTGGCTTACACCCCAGTTCTTGTTTATGTAAATAACAAAAAATAAATCTTTTTTTTTTTAAAGAGAGTTGAGTAGACATTTTACAAATAAATGTATGAATGGCCAGCCAATAAGGATATAAAATAAGTTTCCCATCATTTAGTCATCACGGAAATGCCAATGTAAACATGAGATAATGCCACATACCCTCAGAATGGTTAAAATTAAAAAGACAATACCAAGTGCTGATGAGGGTATAGAGCAAAAGGAGCTCCTAGCACTGGTGGAAATGTTGAATGATAGAATTACGGAAAAGATTTCTGGCAATTTCTTTTAAAGTTAAACATATGTTTTCTCTATGAGCCAGCAATACCACTGCTATGTATTTACGCAAGAGAACTGAAGTTATAGCTCCATTCAATCTTTCTTAAAGTTAATTATCTTCTTACATCATTGTTCATTTTTGGGCGGTATCTGATTTCTCCCCTCAGGGGTAGTCCCTGTAGTTCTCCCACCACCACAGCACCCGTGAGCCATCACCAGAGCCCCTTGTGCTCCATACAATCTTGATCAGGGATACTTGTCAGCTTTATTCATAATAGCACTGGCTTCTTCAGTTTGGGTGGCCATAAAAACACAGAATCAGGCACAAAAACAACAGGAATGGATTTCTCATAGTTCTGTGTTGTGTGAAATCTGAGATCTGGGAGTCAGGATGGTCATATTATGGTAAGGACCTGGTTTGTAAATGGCTGTCTTCTTGCTGTACCCTCACATCATGAGAGAGAGAGAGAGAGAGAGAGAGAGAGAGAGAGAGAGAGAGAGAGAGAGAGAGAGAGAGAGAGAAAAATATCTNGGCTGTCTTCTTGCTGTACCCTCACATCATGAGAGAGAGAGAGAGAGAGAGAGAGAGAGAGAGAGAGAGAGAGAGAGAGAGAGAGAGAGAGAGACTAAAATTTCTGTCAGCTATTATTATAACTTACAGTAGAAAAATAAATATGCTTGAGAAAATGAAAAGGTAAGCCACTAGGTAGTAGAAAATATTTGCAATACTTATATCTTACAAAGGACCTTCAAGTAGACTATATAATGCACTACTACAACACAATAATATATAACATGTAATAAATATTGTCCACTAGGAAGATTAGGTGCTGTGAGGCATAATAATATTCAATGCAAAACTGGAGAGTAGTGACTGAGAATGCAATGGTTCCCCAGAGAGTCAATTTCTTGCAGCAACAAGTAAAATGGAAACTAAAAAGTTATGGTAGCTTCACTTTGTAGGTTAAATAATTTAGGATATTTATATTTCCTGTGTTTATTTCCATTTTCCATTTTTCATATTTTAATCTCTTTTTTTCTTCTGGAAAGCACTCCCTTACTAATTCCTCAAACTTTACAAGTATCTACATCATCACATATTCTGCTAAAGATGAATTTGACACTGAAAATATCTCAAAACAATATAATATGAAAAAACCAAGTCTGGTTATTTAAATAGGTTAGGAGAAATGAACATGAACACCAGTGATGTTCACCTGAAAAGAACAGACACGTATACAAGAAAAAGGGAGAAATATTACAAAATGTAATGTGTGTGTGACTGATTCTGGGCATTTATTCTATTGTTCCTTTACTCTACCAAGCATTGCATAAATACTGCTGTTTTCCATCTGTAAAATATGCTCGTGTATATATCTGTAGTTATTCTCAGATCTAGCAATATTTCTACACTCTCATGACTTATATTTTGTAGTTACTTTGTGTTTTCTACAGATTATATCATCTGTGATAGGGTTTCCTGTTGTTCTAATTTTTATAATTTTTTTTCTCCTTATCTTGTGTACCATCTAGGACCTGAAGTAGAGAAATTAAGTGATAGCATTCTTCTAACTCTTGATCATTAGGTAGACACTGGTCCTAAAATCTTGCTGTTCTCAAAAAAGAAAAGGCACATCCCCAAATAAATCAGTGAAGCAGCCAAAAGATGCTTTGAGAGATCAGTAAGGCGAGAGCTGAAGACAGGATTGGACGTGGGCAAGACTGGGTATTCTGGAAGCAAGTTAGGCTGCGCAGGCAGTGGTGGGATCACATCTGTGGGATTACAAGGACTAAGAGATAAGATTTTGCAGATAAAATGGGTCCCTGTGGTCCCCTAATAGGAAGCTTCTTTCTGTTCCAGAGAAAGATCTGGAGATAAGGGCTAAGACCAAGCCCTTGTATTCTAAAAGAGATAAAATATCATTTCATTTTATACTAATGACCACAAATCCAGAGGGAGGGTCAAGGGCAACTCTATGTAACAAATAATGCTTTCCTGGATTTGCCGTATGCCAAGGACTGCTGGGAGTGTTGCATACATGGACTCATTTAGCTTTTGCAACAGTTGTGTACATATTTTATTATTATTCCCACTCTAAGGTTGAGAAAGTTGAAGTAAGAAACTTAGCCAGAGTTCACAGCTTATTTTACCAAGCATAAGTTCGCATCGTTTCACCATTACTTTCTAATAGCAACTGGGCACAGGTTATACCATTTGACTTGGTGCCCTTGTGTGTTATTGAGCAATATGGTACACATCTATAGCACTAGAGAAGTCATTGTGCAAGATGATGGTTATTGCTAATACTGATTTTTCTGTTTTTCCTGTGAAAATGGTAGATCTGGGCCTCCCTGATGGTGCAGTGGGTTAAGGAACACAGTATGAAGCAAACTACAGCCACTGCAGCACAAGTTCGATCCCTGCCGCCAGCCAGGGAGGGGACCCACATGGTGTAGCAGATTCTCCTGTTTCACCCGCTGCTCCCCTCAGCAGTGTGTTTCAGTCAGTCTGACTGTTCTGCTCCCCACTCTGTCTCTGGTGAATCCTCTCGCCGCCCTGGACTCTGGCCTGTACCCCAGCTCTTGTATGTATAAATAAATAAATCTTTAAAAAAAAAAAAGAAAATGGTAGATCTCCTGGATGGAAGATGTCAGTTAGTGCAGTGGAAAGTACCCAGAACTGTGAGTTGGGAAACCTGTATCTCACCTTATTTCTGCACCTTACATACAGTTCGGTATGATCTTTGCCAAAGCACTTAAATTCTCTGCAAGGTTATAGTATAAAAGTAGTCAGAAGGGGCCTTTTATAAAAGTTTCAAACACAAGACTGGAATGTTAACCTTACTGACGATCTGGGAGCAGAGATGAACAGATCAGAAACTTTTTCAACTTTTAGGAGTTGCCTGAAAGAGCACATTTTCCATGTGAGAATGTTGTAGATGATTCAAGAATATGAATGATTTCTTGAGGATGACTGACGTCCTTCCTGAGAGAATTTCTCTAGAGAAGTCTCAAATCTATATATGTGTACACATGTGCATGTGTATATTATTGTACTGTACACACGTGTGTGTACAGACAATGAAGGGATATTGACATCAGGTGGTAGGAGTTTAAAAAAAGATCTGTTGTGTTTTCTCATGGTACTCTTTCATAAAGAAACAGAACACAAAACAAATCGAACAAACCAACTGCCATAATAACTACAGGAAAATTAGCAGGGATTATGCTAAGTGAAATAAGTATGTAGAGAGACAAATACCAGACGATTTCACTAATATATGGCATAGAGAGGTGGAGAAGAAAACAAAGGGTCACACTAAGCCAAACAAAAATCAACTTAGAATCTGACTATAGAATTGGGGCTACCATATGGGAGAGGCATGGTGGAGAGCGGTGGGCTATGGTGGAAGACTAGGGGTGTATTGGTGGTGGGGGTCGTGTGGCATCATACATCTGAAGAAGTGTGAACCTATCCCTCTAAATCAGATAGTGTGAACCAACATTAACTCAATTTAAAAATATATATAATAAAAAAATTCAAACAGGCAATCCTTCTTCAAATCAGTAACCACACAAACCCCGTTCCAGGCTTACAGAAAAGATCTTGACAATATTGCAAACAAAGACTGTGACTGAAAAGTTTCATCAGCATCAAGCAACTAAGATTAATTGAGCAGTTATTATGTGCCAGGTAATCTGCGAGGTATTGAGGATGCACCTCTGAAAAAAGAAACTGACCTTTGATGCTCTTCCAAATTTGCTCTGGACTCTAAAATTATGTAAAAACAGAGAGGCTGCTTTAGAATTGCATTCTAGATTGAGTTTCCACAGATGTTAAATGGAGCACAAATAGACCGCCACCTGAAGACCTCCTCTAGAAAATCTAACTTGGTCTTTCCCTGATGGTCAGGAGACAGTAATGCTTACTGGCTTTTGAGAATGAATTAGAAGTGTTAGTAATGGAAAAGCAAATGTGCTCAAGAATTCGGTCCTTGGGAAGCTTTTGTGAGGTGGTTACCAACTGCTTGTGGAAAACAGCTAGGACTGCTCAGTAGTTCCATGTCACACAGGAAAAGCAAAGACTGTGCTGGGTTATTAACAAGAATCATTCTTGTCGCCATTAAGGACAAATAAGGCTCAGTTTGGCTTTTTGCTCTTCTTTGTTGCTGCTCTTGTTAAAGCAATGTAAGTTCTGATTTCAAAAGTCTTCTGTCTTATCACACAAGCGTAACTTACGTTCACAAGTCAGTGGGCGCTGAACCCTCTTTACCATCTCCCCACCCCCCACCCCCCCAAAAAAATCCCACCAATGAGTTCCAGTTAAAGTTTCTTGGTGATATACACTGACAAAGAAGCTTACAAAGCAAGAGGATTCTATAAAAGCTCCACGACAATAATATACCTTGGCTTTAAAATAATCCCCACTGGCATGCTGTATCTTGTTGCATCTCATGGAAATAGCTCTCACCAGCTGTTTCTTTCCACTCCCATCAGCCCTGAAGGAGTAAATAGGAGACAAACGGCTGTTTAGTCATGTTGTTGGCATCCAAATTCTACATTGGTCTCCCTCAGTTAGAAAAATATTTGGTGTATCCTGGTTCAACCTGCTGCACTCATATTTACAGTCAGAAAACACAGTCCTCTTTCTTAAAATACTCTGAAATGAGTAATGTGAAAAGACCCAGAAAGCCCTGGGCCAAGGGTTAATACAAACTCCACCTTTTGTCCACTGTGCTCTTGGTTTTCTTCCTTGGCAATTCTTAACCCCATGAAAAAGCAGTGGTCTTCGGGACAACATCTGCCTGCCAGCACAACCTCAACTTACAGTGCGTGTTTTTTGTTTCACACACACGAGAGAAGTTCCGCTTCATTTGGCGAAGCCTTGCTTTGTGGTGGTGAGAAGATTGCAGACTCTTCTCCACGTACTCTGGCTTTGAAGTTCACAGCCTGTCCAGAATAACGTGTATGGCATTTACAGTCTCCCCGTGACAGTTGCAGCCTCAGTTAAAATAAATAACCCTCATATGGTCATATGGGCACTCTCCTCCCTCCTTATCTTCTGCCAGAAACAGCTACTCAGTGTGGCTCACGTTTGAGGCCGCATGGCCTGTTGTCTGGGTAGAAAAGGGAATGGTTGTTTACATTATGATGGGAGACAGGATAGGCTTGTTAAAATAAACTCTGATTTCCTGTCACTTCCCTTCTTTATCTAGCGAGGCTAACCTGCCTCCCTCCGCAAACTCCTGTGCTGGCTGCTCTGTCTGGTAGATGGTCCTGCCATCTGGATCAGTTCTTCCTCTAGAACACAAAATTCACAGCAATCCCTTCGTCCCTTATTTTAACCTTCTTGGGTGGACACGACAAATTCCCAGAGTAAGGAGGGACCAGGCCCTGGCTGTGGAGGCTACTGAAATCATTTAGGGATCTAGTCTTTGTGCTTGGAATGTTTTCCTAAATCAAAAATAATACTTTCTACTTAAGGGAATATATACTTGCATTTCAGTTGGGTTTTTATAACCTAGAATGAAATTAGTGTGACACTATGTCCATCTTTAGTAAATGAAAATACATTTGTCTTTTTATTGGGGGGAGGAGAGAATTGCTTGCATGCTTGGACTAGAATTGCTTGCATGCTTATTTTCAACTTGAATAAGCACTACCAAAGAGTTTTCCAATGTGGTTCTGCCAATTTACACTCCTACCAGCCATGTACGACGGTTTCCTTCCCACAGTTGGTGTGTTCTGTACTTTTCACGTTAGCCTTCTTCATTGATGGATACTGCAGACTTTGCGCTTGCTTGCCATGAAGCCTGGGCAGCAAACCTTTCTGGGCCTGAGTTTTTCCATATGTAAAATGGGAATAATAAGAGCACTTCTAGCATAGAGGGTTTTTTTTTTTTTTTTTGAGAACAGATGGAATAATCCGCAGGATGTTCTTTTCTTTTAAAGATTTTAAAAGAATCTTTATTTTTTTTTTAGATTTTTAGATTTTATTTCTGCATAGAAGAGCTGGGGTATAGGTCAGAGTCACAGAGAGTGAGAGGATTCATCAGAGACAGAGTGAGGAGCAGAATAGGCAGACTGACTGACTGAGAGGAGCAGCAGGCGAAGCAGGAGAGGTCTGCTGTGCCATGTGGGTCCCCTCCCTGGCTGGGGATCGAACTCGTGCTGCAGTGGCTGTGGAAGCCCCACAGTGCTGCACTCAACCCCTTGTGCCACCAGGGAGGCCCCACAGGATGTTCTTGGGCGGTGCCAGGCACAGAATACACCATCATAAACATTATATGCCTTTCAGCACATCACCATCATTGTTATCTAGGAGGATTATTAAGCATTCACTGGAGAAAAGACAGTTTTCTAGACAAAGTGACCAGTTTCTGCAAAAGCAGAAAAGAGCCTTCTCTGTTGGAATAGCAGTGAGATGCTTCCTCTTTCACTCCCTGGATATTTGTCCGGGCGAGAAACAGAAATGTTTGACTAGCAACTAACTCAATTGTCCTGTTTCAAAAGAGGGTTATTAAGTGCCTGCTTCATTGAGCAGATTATGCATCAAAAATGAGAAGCAAATAGTCAGTTATTTAAACAGTGTGCGTCATGGGTGTCTCTTCCAAAAGAATGAAGTCAGAACAGTGCCTGCCCTGTGCCGAGCACAGATCTGCTTTCTGTTTGACCAGCGGGGCTTTTTTTCTTACTTTCCTTTTCAGATAAATGAGTATTATTGGGAAATCCGTGGAAAGCCCCTTCCTTTGTAGACGAGACTATTTCCATGTGCCTGCACGGAGAGAGTATCCCGGGATGTCTCTGCTGGAATGCAGAATCCTAATCTTGTCTTGCTGGATGTCACCTCTCAGCAGGGTGTCCAGCGGCCAGCACAAGAGAGCTTCCCAGACCAAAGCTGGATTAGGTCCAGCCCTGAGGAGAAGCTAGTCAGCCAAGCTCACATATTCCAGTTTCCCCAAATTGTCACTGAGAGGACTTTGCATTTTAAAATTTGCTTGTTTGTTTTATGCTTTGGCCCTGAGTTTCTAAGAGTCATGGACTTTGAAACTCACTTCCTCTGCCTCTCTTTTGGGGTTGGAAACTATTCCCTGGCTTGAGAGTGCTGAATAAATGGTGGCTCTGGCTAGAAGGGCTTCATGTGGGAGGCTTGGGGGCCAATGTTACAGCAAAACATCTGCAGGATCTTCTGCTTTCAGGATGTTGTGGCCGATAATCTGGCCTCACCCCACTGCTGGCCTCCTATTATGAACAGAGAGTGAAACAGCTGTTTAAGGTTAATTCCACTGAAGCCAGAAAGAAATTTCCATCTGCAGGATGATAGGAAAGTGATGATGAACTTGGGGAAAAGAGTTCTCTTTTCACGATACTGGGAACTTGGAGCTACAGAGAGGGAAGGAAGGAGGGATGGAGGGAGGGAGAGCACGCACACCCACACATCACGGTGTACCAGCTAAGAATGGGAGGAAAGGGCTCCAACCACATCTTTGCCAATCACCTAGACAACCTTGGGCAAGTCACATAACCAATCTCAGTCTGCTTCTTCATGGACGGTATTGGGACTGTACGTCATATAGTTGATGCAAAAGCTTCAGTGAAGTCAAGTGCACAAGTCAAATGCATGACAGTGGCTAGCATAGATGAGTTCAATAGCCAATGCTTATTATGGTTTATGTTCTCTTTCCCTACCCCATTCCTTCTGTCTGGCCCAATTTTCCATTTTTGACCTCAGTTATCCTCCCCCCCAACCCCCACAAGTCTTGGTTAGGTATCTCTTCTGACTTATTCAGTAGCTACATCCACTGCTCTTAATGAGACATTTATTATGCCACATATGCAAATGTAATTTTATAGTTGGTAAATTTCTTTCTGCAAATAGTCCAGGTACCTTGGTTACCATTCTAACTCTGTGTATTGCTTATCACAGCAGGTGCCAAAGGACTGTCAATAGATACTGATTTTTATTATTCCTAGACACAAAACATATGTGTTGAAGAAAAGAAAGCAGACTCTCCTAGGTCTGCTCCAGTAACATCAGAGCCCCACAATACACCCACTTAACCAGCTTGGGTGCAGCACACCAGAGTAATTGGGACAATACTTCTCATGTTCCTAGGCTTCCTCTTCCTCCCCCTTCAGGCTGTTGTTGGGCCAGTCATCCTGCCCTTCTCAGTATTTAGATGTCCAGTTAGAGCCTATTGATTCAATCAACTGTTGCTGCATAACACCCCCAAATATTCCATAACTTTAAAAATGATGTATTATTATAATTTTTACAAATCTGTGTTGGCTATAGCCAAGGCTAGGCTGGCTTTTATTACCTGCCACTTCAAAGGCGGTTTTGTATGAGGCAGGGCTTGACTGGGGAAGCATATCAGGACAAGTTTTGTCCATGTCCCTCATCTTCCTCATGGGATAGAAGAATATTCTAGGCAGAAATGCAAGAACACAAGTGGAAGCAGTAAAGACTTCTTGACATCTAGGCTCGGCAACAGCATCATTTCTTACCCTGTTGACCAAGCAAGTCAGATGGCTGACCTTAGAATCAAGGGCGAGCAGGGTGCTCTCTCTTGAAAAGAGAATTTCCAAGTCACTTAGCAGGGATCATGAGAGAGGATAAAAAAATAGCAGAGTCAACAATCAACCCACCCCTCGCGCCAGAGCAAAATTGTTCCTCAGGGCAACTTCAGGTAAGTCACTCCCACCAAGACAGAAATAGCCATAAGTGTTAAATGTTTCTTCTACCTAAAAATTGACTCTCAACTACAGATGCTTAAGGGATTTTAATAGTGGGATAACAGACCTCAGTTCTTCTGAAATAACCAATCACTAAATGTTGAAAACACACAAGCTCAGCACTACCCAAGCGCTTCAGAGAACACAGAAAGGATATCTTCATGGCTCATGATTTAAAGAAGTCCACAGGTGTTGACTGCGTGGTAACAACAGTGAAAAATAAGAGTACTCATGAAATAGTAAAATAATGCAAAACGAAATAGAACTAACAGACTCTAAACAAAAACACCTACCATGTCATAGACCCAGCAATAGGTCTTGTATAGATTTTCTTTTTTAATCTTTACATCAAAATGTGGAAAGTCAACTTAACTCTGATACATTTTTCTGTGGAAAAAAGAATTCCTGACAAGTATTCCTCAAAATTGCCAAGTTTATTAAAAAACAAAAAACAGGGACCTCCCTGGTGGAGCAAGGGGTTAAGTAGCAGCATTATGAAGCTATCTACGGCCACTGAAACAAGAGTTCAATCCCTGGCCTGGGAGCTAACCCAACCCACATGGTGCAGCAGACCTCTCCTGCCTTGCCTGATGCTCTCCTCAGCAGTGTATTTAAGTCAATCTGTCTGTTCTATTAACCACTCTGTCTGGGGTGAATCATCTCATGCCCCATACCTCTGACTTGTACTCCAGTTCTTGTATGCGTAAATAAATATATCTTTTTATTTTAAAAAAATCAAAGATCATTTGAGGAATTGTCATAGTGAAGACAGGACTACAGAGACATTAATATTAATTGCCATGAAGACTAATCAAAGGGATTTTTTTTTTGTAGAAAAAAGACACTGGGTAAAAATTAAGAGAATCTGAATAAAACACCAGCTATAGCTAAAACTAATGTGTAAATGTTGGTTCATTTACTGCAAGAAATAAATTGTATTAATATGAGGTGTTAATAATTGAAACAGGTGTGGGAGCTACATGAGAACCCTTCCTGTACTAACTCTATTAGTATTAGCTATGCATTAGTTCTATTTTTTAAAAGAGATTTATTTATTTATGCATTAAAGAACTAGGGTGTAGGTCAGAGGTATGGAGAGTGAGAGGATTCACCAGAGACAAAGTGGGGAGCAGAACAGGCAGATCTACTGAAATACACTGCTGAGGGGAGCAGTGGGCATGGCAGGAGAGGTCTGGTGTACCATGTGGGTTAGCTCCCTAGCCAGGGATCGAACACAGGCCTCAATGGTGAAAGCAACAGTGAAATTATGATAGCACTGAGACTTAAACCCCTAGCTATCTGGAAGGCCCAGCTATGTATTAGTTCTGAGGATAAGGCTGTAGACATCTTTGGATGGAGAAGGTATGAGTCAAGAAATACAGATAGTCTAGCTATCGCGTACCCTGCATTCCCCAACCCATCCCATCTTTTGCATGGTTAGCTTTCTGCTTCCCTCATTTCTGTCAGCCATGACTGATAGTTCAACTTTCACCCTTTTACTGGATTACTACTGAATTATCGATTCTCAACTCAAGTGTTATATTTTTCAAATGAAGTGTTCAGATTGCTGGAAACTTCAATTATCAGCTATCAAATGGAAACTTCAATTATCTAACTTCAATTATTCCCACTGGAAGTGATCACATCCTCATGTGATACCTCATACAAGCACTAGTTTGCACTTCTAGCACCACTGTCTTCACCTTGTCTGGTGTTACAGTTACTTATGTTTGCTTTATCTCCTTCTCTAGGAAGTTATGGTCATTAAAGGCAAAGTCCTACTCTGACCAGTGTAGCAGCTGTGGGGCATACAATGACAGAATGAATGATGCTCACAGTGTATCTGTAGAGCTAGGAGCCAGTGTCTCTTCCTCTTACACAGTGAACCTCAATGAATACCTCATGGAGTTACTAAGTTATTCTGGTTTGTCAAAGATTTTTTGGTTTTAGCCTGAAAATTCCAGGTCCTGAGAACTTTCTTCCTCTCCATCTTGGGCAAGGCAAGAGAGCTGGTCTCCCTAGTTTTGAAGTACTGGACTCACAAACTCATAAACTCAAATTCTTCCAGAGAACACTGATAATGACAGTGAGAGGTGACTTAGCTTAGGTAAGCTACACGCTTACTGTCAAGAAGATAGTCAAGGGGCTTCCCTCGTGGTGCAAGGGATTAAGCACCTCACTGTGAAGCATCTGTAGCTATGGAAGCATGAGTTCAATCCCCAGCCAGGGAGGGGACTCAAACAGTGCAGCAGACCTCTCCTGTCTCTCCACTCCTCCCCTCAGCAGTATATTTCAGTCAGTCTGCCTGTTCTGCTTCCCACTCTGTCTCTGGTGAATCCTCTCACCACCACCACCCCCACCACCCCCGCACCTCTGGCCCTGTACTGCAGCTCTTATATGCATAAATAAATCTTTAAAAAAGAAAGAAGACAGTCAAATAGGAGCAAGACTCATCAACATACTGAGTGAGCCTGCCGGCCGCCTCTGTAACAAACAGCCTTGTCTAGACAAACAGGGATAACTCTATTCTTAGTCAACTAAGGTGTTTCTCAAAAATCAGAGTCGTTAATTTGAAGAATATTATAAAGTACTTGAACATCTCTGATGCTCTGTTTTTTATATATGAAATTAAAATTTAAAAAATATCTACTGGATACACAGAATTGGGGGAGTTAAATTACATCTAAAATAAGGGTTGTTAATAGTTTTCATATTTTCAAAAATGTAATATGTGCCATAGAAGGTACACTGGACTGGGAATTTGAAACCTGGTTTTACCTCTTGTCGTGTAACCCAGAGGAATTCATTTAACTTCTCTGGGTCTCAGGTTTCTCATCAATAATATAAGCAGACTTGACAGCTAATTGCTAAGGTGCATTATATTATTAGGATTTGATTACCTGGAGAGTGCTTTTTGGAAGGAAAGTTGGTACTAGGGATTAAGAGCTCAGGCTTTGAGATCTCAGGGAACTCACCCCTGGTCCTGGCTCCGTCATTTGATAGATGGGTAACCTGCAGCAAATTCTTTAACCTCTTCATGGCTAAATTCCTTTACCTATAAAATTGTGGGTTTTAATCCATCCTACTTCATCTGATTGTCGACATCCAGAGATCCGAATGAAGTAACTCTGTGAAGAAATACACATGGAAAATGTACATGAATACTAACTTATTACAATCATTAAAATTATAGTGACTATTTAATATATACCAATGATCTAATTCTAGTTAAATCACAGTTTCTGTTTTGAAAACAGAATCCTTAGCAGTTTCAAACGCACACATTCCCTCAATTTCCTGCAGTTTAGGCAAAAGGAAAGTTTAACTCTTTCCATGATGGCATTTCCAATTTTCCCGAACTGTACACCAAGTTCCCTGACCTGGAAATGAAGTGGTCTTGCCACCTTTTTTACACAGGAGCCTGTTTCCCCGTGGCTACAGGTTCAAGTCCACAGTGTGTAAGCTCCTGCTCTCTCCCATGTGGAGTGAACAGAAAAATGAGTTCCTGTGACTGTCTTACACCAGATTCTCTCTTCGCTGACAAGCCAGAACATACAACTCAAATTTCAATCAAAAAAGTTGATATTTCACATGAGTCTGTTGCCATTTTTTCCTGATACTAGAACTCAGTTCACTTACTCTAAATTTTTAAAACCAGTTTTCCTGTTTTGGAGCTGATGTTTTAAAGCACATTAAAAGTGAATTTAAATTGGTTAAATTTGCACTATGAAGCATCTGCAACCACTATATTACGAGTTGGATCCCCAGCCAGGGAGCTGACCCACGTGGCGCAGCAGACCTCTCCTGCCTTACCCATTGCTCCCCTCAATAGTGTATTTCAGTCAATCTGCCTCTTCTGCTCCCCACTCTGTCTCTGGTGAATCCTCTTAACTCCTGCAACTCTGACCTGTACCCAGCTCTTGTATGCATAAACATTTTTTTAAAAAGTGAATTTAACTTGGAATTTTAAACAACATAAAGGATGTGTGTGTGTGTGTGTATACTGTGTGTGTCTGTGGTGTCAGGTAAATACATTAATGTGTACTGGGTACTTCCTACAGGTCTAATTTGAGACAGCATTTTAAGTTTGTTTTCTTTTTTTTTTCTGAGGCACTTAAGTGGTTCCAGCTGTTTAAGACTCAGAGCTGCAGAGAGACCTTTCCATTTTAGGTGACCTTCAAATGAAGTGTCCTAATGGATCAAATTTGTCTCCTCCTTTCCCACCCCGCAGGAAGAATTTGTTAAGGGACAAATCAGCACCAAATTGAAATATTTACACCACTACTAATTATGTAAGAACAAAGGTGGATTTATTATGCAAATGTATTTGAGCATGTAAAAAAATGTGAGGGTGAAATAGCATCATGTGGACAAAAGTCTCCCAATATTTGGAATAAAGATAATACGTAGAAATTGTATTATCACAGGATATATGGTAGTCAGGAGTCAAATTCAAAACAACTTCCATAGCAATCATTACCATGCAAATGTCATTTTAGTATAAAATTGTCCATTAAAACTCTTGCACTTAAATGACACTTATGTTATTCATATTCATTTTATTGATTTCCTTTTTTATTCTTTGTTAACTTGCAAATTAGTTTGGCCTTATAATCATAAGAAGAATTGCATAGGTAGGACTGTAAGAATAGAAAATACATTTCAATTTTTGTACTTGTATACATAATTTGTATTTTTAAGACATATTTCTATATTGATATAAAGATATATAGTACCTTTATTGCTATAAAGACATGATATGATATATTTAATAAATATAAATATGACATCTTTACATAAGAATAATTTAAATCAAACTCAAGACTTTTTTTTTTTAACGTATCTCAGAACATCAGATATTACTTAAGTTTGAGTGACACTCATATAAAATGTCACAAAAAGGGCTGAAGAGGTAAATATTTACGCGATAGTACAGAACAGTGATCAAAGGTGTGGGCTTTGCTATCAGTTGTACTTGAATTTCAGTCCCACTTCAACACTAAAAAAGTCATGGGACTTTTCTAAGTCTTTGCTTTTCCAAGTTAATGTGGGAAGGACTATATTAACTGTCACATACATTCACTATGATGATTCATTGAGATAAACTTTGTGAAGTGCCTCACTCTTTAAGACTCTGTGGGGGTATAAAGAATAACATGGGTCTTAAAGGGAGTCTGTTTGGGCTTCGACAATATCACCAGCCTACTGTATGGGAAATTAATCTCTTTCACCTCAGTTTTATCATCTGTAAAATGGGAGTAATAATAGTTCCAACCTCAGACTTGCTAAAAGGAAAATGGAGTTAGCTGAAAACAAATTGAAAGTCTATAAAATGTTTCCTGCTACTCTTAGCACATGATTGATGCATAGATTTTGATAAAGTTAGCTAATTTTATGGCAGCCTATATCTTAGTTTTGGGACCATACCAAAGTCCATGCCACTAGGAGGGATTATGACCATCCAGATTGGAAAATTAGACATAAGATGGGAATTAACTTTTAGATGGGATTGGTTAGTATGCAGTAGAAAGAATGGTTGACAGGTAGGAGGTGGAGCCACAGAAATGGAGAAGATAAAAACTGGGGTCAAAATCTGAGACAGCAAGTGGACAGGGTGTTTCTGCATGAGCTTCAGATGCGTGTATTGTGGGGTCTGTCAGAAAAGCTGCAGAAAGGAATGGGTATCTGCCCTTCTGTCCCATTCCAGTCCATATACAGTCACATATTTCTTTGGAGATGTGTGCTAAAAGGAACACTTGAAAGAATTATTTGAAAGAGAACTTTGAAAGTTATTGTGCCATGCCTTGGTGCCCATGCAGAATAAGAATGAGTCACTGAAAGCAAAAACAATATACATTTTATAGATTTGGGAACTGAAGGGCAGATGGTGAAACCATACTTGGAGACAAAGGCTACAGATCCATTAAAGAGGAAGCAGAGTTAAAAGAGGGGAAAGGTCAGTATTATATCCTATCTGATTGGATTTCATCTGAGTGCATCTGAGCTACTATCCCAAATCCTCACAATTTCCAGAGCAAACTTTTCTAGTAGTTCACCTTCTGCATTGTAGGGGATCTTAAAGATCAGATAACTTTAAGGGATTATTTCCAGTAATTAAACAAGGAGAGGTGAATGAATACAGGATCAAATAGGCCTGGTTTGAAATAATGTTGCAAATCCCCATAGTGTGCTAAATGAAAATAAAATAAATGAATAAATATAATATTTCCAGGTAAATCCTGTTACTGGAACAGTTTTTCTAGCCATTTGAATGCTGATTCATTGACTCCTGATCTTTCAGACTCTTCAGAGGCAATGGTGGCTAAAGAGCTACATCTCCACATCTTAGGAGCTGACTGTAGATTCAGTTATTGTATCTGCTTTCTCAGGAGTTTGCTATTTCCGTTTCTTTCAAAGACCTGGAATGACTGCATTCCATTTCCTCCCTCACCTTGTGGGGTTAGGGGAAAAAAAGGAGGTTTTGTAAATTTACAGAAAACAGTGATAGAAATTTAACAGAACTATATTAAAGTTGACTTAGGAATAAGCAAGATTTTATCACATTAAGGACATTTAGTTATATTATGAGCTCAAAACCCAAATGGTTAAATATTGTTCTTACGTTCATTCTTTTCCTTCCAGGACTATTTAAAGCTCCTCAGACCATCTCCAAAAAAATCTAAGTTCAGGTCCTGCCTGTAAATTACATGAATGAATCTTTAAGGAAAGAAAAAAAATATCTTCATGGTATATCCATTCCCGTTCATTGCAGCCTTCTATTATTGAGGGCTACTGTGTGCTGAGTATTGGCAATGAGCTCACTGGTCGGCTTTATGCAACAGTCCTAAGAGCTATGCCTACTTCATCCTCTGACAACGTGGGAATGTTACAGGGCAACCATGAAATAAAATGGATTTGCTTGACTGGGCCCTTACCCATTCTCAAAAGGCACTTATAATAAGCACCAACTGCAGGTACACACGACTAAGTTTAATAAAGGGTTTTATTTTACAGAAGGAGAGATAAAGTAATGAATAATATAAGAATTGAGAGAAAAATCTGTAAATATCCTACCAGATCCTCTGAACTGGAACCCAATGGCGCGTTGAGAGCTGCCTGGGAACCAAGGCAGATGGTTGACTGTGAAGACCAATTGCGCAGATCTTGGGTTTTATACCCAGCTTGGCTGCTTAGCTCCACTCTCAAGTCCCCATGATTCATCTTTGATAACATCTTATAGGATTTGTGATTCTGTAATACTGGTGGGGGTTGGGGTCTTGTTTTTGTAATTCATTTAGGACAGCCTCTCCCCCTAACAGGAAATTCTTGATGCTAGGAACGCTGATGTATGCCTGTTGCTAAAGATACAGGTTCTGAAAAACAGAGGTGGTTGCCGACACTGGGGAGCTTTTAGACTCTGCAAGTTGGGAAATAACCTCTCCAGTGACTTGCAACCAAATAAATGAGAGAGCCAGAAATTAGAACTTCATGTTCTGGGTTCTGTATATGATCAGTAAAACGTTTAGGCAAGACTTACTTGGTATTCTAATGGGCCCTTGATTTTGTGTCATCTTTATTTTTTTTTTTTTTTTAATTTGTGTGCCTTTCCTAGAAGATTTGCATTGGTTTTATTTAGAGCGTTTTCTAGATTTCTGTCCATTTCCCTGGTGAGTTGCATTTATGAGTCACCACTGAATGTAAGGATTAACTGCCAGTGCTGGCTAATGGCTCTACCCTAGTTTCTCATGATTGACAGATTTCCTTTAGATACTGCAGACCAACAGAAGGGAAAAATGTCTTGGGCCACATACCCAGAACATTCTGAAATCATTTCCTCACTTGGCGTCTGGTTAAGCCTAAGAAAGGTGTGGGGCACTGGCATAGAGACTTGCCGTGTTTCATGTAGCTCCCTTGCAGCCAACCATGGCTTGGGAGAGGAGAAAAAGCAGTTCAGCTATCTAGGAGGCAGTGGGTATACATGGCTGGTTGAACTTCCAGGCTAAAAGACATCTTTCCTAGATAACAACAAAAACATCAATATACACTTACTCATCTGGAGCATTTGCCATTTATAAGACTGTTCCACATCCCCCAGGTAATTTCATCTTCAAAATCTCTCTAGGAGGTTAGCAGATGAATCCTTACCAGCTACTTTACAAAGCACTGAATTCAAAGCTAGAAAGGTCTAGCATGTTCCCCAAGATTAGAGAAATTATAAAAACCAGAAGGACCCTAAGTCAAGGTCTTCTTGATTTTTCACTAGTACAATGGTTTACAAAATGGAGTCCCTAAACCAGTCATTTCAGCATTATTTGGGAACATGTTAGAAATGCAAATTCTTAACCCCCCTTTAGGACCTACTAAATCAGAAATTCTGAGTGTGTCCAACAATCTGTGTTTCAAGCAGCCTGCTAGACGTGTCAGATGCCATTTAAGCTATGAGAACTGTTGTATTAACCACACCTACTTCCCAAATGAAGCTTGAGATTTCAGACTCATCACAGGCTATCAACAAAGAAGATCTGAGATAAATGGCAGGTTGGTCAATTATACCTAAATTGCCTATTAATGGTACCTGATCAAATACCAAAATATTAGTCTTTTATATCAAAAGTAAAATAAAAATAGCTGATCCCCAAAGGATTCAGAAACAAGGGACAGTGTTATGTAACAGACACATAACCAAAGATTTGGTTTCAAGTTTAATATCTGATCTTCAGTTTGTAGCTATTGGGAGTGTACTGCTGAGAAGCTCTGGGCTTGCGTTGGGAAGATCTGTGATTGATTAGCAATATCTGCACAGCCAGGGTGTGGGACTCTTGTATACTGTCACCCTTATTGTAAAAAAAGAGAGTGCTAGTTGTATTCTAGCACAAATATGCTATTTCAATATTGGTTCAGCCCTTAACTTTTCTGGATGATCATGGGCAAATTAACAGTAATAAAAGCTGGTTATTCTTTGTACATCCACATACATTTCTGACCTGATTCATCAGGGGATTTTGTTGAGGATCTGAGCTAGGATGACAGCACTCAGTATGTACATGAGAAAAACTGAAAACTTGAGTTTTGCTTCATATTCACTAAAGAGTCAGCAGGTGCAAAAAATCCCTGTTTGGATTTCTTTCTGCCATGCTTGATGCCTTTTAGTTATTTGTATTTCAACTTGGGATATAAAATACTTTTCTTGTGTGCTTTACAGTAAGGTCCTCATTTAAATATTCTGAAGAGTAGCTCTGAAATGTACATAAAAGGAATATGGTTTCACATAATTTTATATTTCAGTACTTTTTAATGTCAACTACATGAGGCAGAGACACTAAAGTAAATGTTCTAAATTGATTCCAGCAGCAGTTCTTTAAAAGGAAGATTTTTGCTTCTAGGGAGACATTTTTGGTTGCTACTAGCATCTAGGGGTGCTGTAAACATTCTGCAATAAATGCACAGGGCAACTTCCACAACAAAGACTTATCTGGCTTAATATGGCAATAGTGTTGAGGTCGAGAAATAGGGATTAAAGTAAATGAGTAACACAACTATTTAGTGTTTTGTTGTTATTTAAAAAAAGATAAACCTACATGATCTCTCCAGAAGCAGAGAAAGATTTCTATGTTCTTTTGTCCTTGACACATGGTTTTCACCATAAGCATTATCCTCCCCACTGTTCCTTATGCTAAAACCTCACCTCTGCCACCTGCCACCTAGGGGGCCTATATCTTAGTTTCCTTGTGGGTCAAATAAGATAATCAGATCTACCTCCTAAAGCTAACGTGAAGATTAACTGGGATGCATGAAACAACCTCTGGCTCATAGTAACAGCTTAATGAATGTCAATAATTTTTAAGAAAGAAGTTTTGGGACACAGTGCTATCCCTGCAGAACCTCCCTGTGTGTGTGTCAGTGTTGCTCTCTATTAATATGAGAGTTGATTATTTAGATTTTTGAAGATAGAATAATTTTGAAAATCTAGTATCGTGCTAACCTTTAAGAATTAATTCATTAGGGGCCTCCTTGGTGATATAAGGGATTAAGACTGCATTATGAAGCAGCTGCCTCACTGCAGCACAAGTTCAACCCCCGGCCAGGGAGGGGACCCACATGGCCCAGCAGACCTCTCCTGCTCTGCCCACTGCTCCCCTCAGCAGTGTGTTTCAGTCAGTCTGCCTGTTCTGTCCCCCACTGTCTCTCTGGTGAATCCTCTCATCTCCCACATACCTCTGGCCTGTACCCCAGTTCTTGTATGCATAAATAAATAAATCTTTTTTAAAAAGAATTCATTAATGACCATAAATGAGTCCAATTTAACCAAATAAGTACACTGATATTTTTTATTTAAAAAAGGTTTGCATGTTATGCATATTTTCATGATTAACTCCATAGTTTGTTCTCTTTCCTGTAAGGAAAGAACTGATAAATTTGCCACTAGGCATTAAATAGAGATAAAAGGAATTGCATTTCATGATCAGGACCAGATCTTTTCCTTTTACAATTGTTTCCCACTTCCAAAGCTAGGAAGAGCTGGAGAAAGTCAAGATATAATTGTCACTTCTATATACCATCAAATTCTAAACCTGCTCTTCTACCCTGCTCTTCCTTCCTTAGGTATTTTTCCCTTTGTGTGATTGTGGGGCACTGGGGCTGCCCTCACATCAGACTGGACAGGTGGGTATGGTGATGGGGAATAGAATTCTATTCTGACTGAGGTTAATATGTGATTTTTTATAAAAAGATTTATTCATGCATACAAGAACTGGGGTTTAGGCTAGAGGTGCTGGGGGAGAGAGGATTCACCAGAGAGAGTAGGGAGCAGAACAGGTAGATCTACTGAAATACTCTGCTGAGGGGAGCAGTGGGTGAAAGAGGAGAGGTCTCATGTGCCATGTGTGGGGCAGCTCCCTGACCAGGGGTCAGTACCTTGGCCGGGGATTGAACTCGGAGCACCGTGGAGATAATGCTGAAACTTAGCCCCTAGGCAGACATAACCCCTTGGCCACCAGGGAGGCCCCTCTGACTGAGGGTAAGATGTGATACTTAAACTATGCATTTGTCCAAATATGTATTTACTGCTGTCTTATATGAACATTAAATTCTTTGGGGTTTGATATAACTTCATTCTACTAATTACTGGCAGCTGTTAAAACCCTATTTTCTGAATGTCAATAATGGTGGGATAACACTGAGTTTCCTATACTACGTCTTGGCATTGCCACTCATATCATGTCTGTTTCTGTCCTAGCTACACTTGAACTGTTTGTCTTAAATTTGTCTGCAGGTAGGGACTATTTTGAATATATATTCAAAAACACCATGTTCCAGGTAGGAATTAAATGGAATGAGGTAAGGGAAGGAGTCTGGCTCTCCAGACTGACCCTCCTTCGCCCTTTTCACAGATGAGCACACTGAGGCCGGGTAAAAGGCAACATCAAGGGTGGCACAGCCCTGAGACATAGGGGCCTCTGCTTCTATCTAACACAGAGGCTTATTCTCATTCTGCAGCTGCTACCAGGAGTATGATGATGAGTCACTTCTGTGCCTGAGTTCGCAATCAATATGATTCAGGCATTCATACTTGCAGAGTCTACTCCCAAAGCACAGAAATCTGCCATCAAAACCATGAATGTGGATATTTAGCTGTCTGGGAGTCAGGGAACGCTGATATTGGTTGAAGTACAGATATTGTACAGGATATTCGCCAGTTCTGTTATTCCAGACAAGATGGAATCAGACCCTCTGGGCACTGAACTAGTTTAAGGTCTCAGAGACGAGTGCACCAAGGAGTGAGGATAGTCTACAAGTACGTGCTCCTTTATGGCACCTTTCTCAGGAAAATGCTGAAAAAATTGAAATCAGCCAATGTGCCATGACCACTGGTCCTTTTATGAAAAACAAACAAATAAACAAGCAAAACAAGACAAGAGGCGAACACTGAGGATGTGGCCCCGTGGTTCCAGCATGAAAACGGTGGCTGGAGGTGCCTGGACCAACATTACTGCTTCTGCTGTCGCGGTAACGTCTGCCATCAGAAGAATGACAGAATTGAAAGACCAGGAGAAGTTCCACAATTTGGAACACTGCCAGCTTCTAATATGGGTTAATTTATGTAACAGGAGAAAACAAATGGAATTAGAAAGTACTATAATGGTCTTACATTTTATTTAATACTTAGGTATCACTGGCACATGTGTATGTGTGTGCACATGTGTGTATGTGTGTGCACGTGTATATGTAAGTTCTCACTTGGGATTGCTCTTTTGGGTTCACACTGTTGAAAGGACTAGTGGGAATGGAGTTAGTCATTTCCTTGTTGACAAGTCGAGATTGATGTACTTTGTTTCGGTCTCTTCGATTTTGGTGTGGGGCTGTCTGTTCTTTGGAATGACATGTGGGAAATTCCAGTAAGGGTGGGGAAGGATCACATGTATAGATGGATTTTTTAAAAGGATAAAAATTCATTTTCCTTCTTCCTTTTAACATTCTTCAAGCTTTGCTAAGTCCCCTTTCCTGTAACTCGGGGTTGAGATGAAGCTGCCAGCTGTGGTGACAGTGACTGGAGAACTGTCACCATTCATCTGCCCAAACATCTGGCTAATTGATTAAAATATGCTCACACTTAACCAGAGGCTCAGCAGAAAGCCCTGGGATGAGAAAACTTTCATCTAACATGTGGACACTTACTTTCCAAGAAGCTGGTGGCTCAGTTTCAAATTAGGTAATAGAACCACACCGTGTTATTACTTCTGCCAAGGCCAGGAGAGAGCCAACAGTTGGTCTGTTCTTTACTGAACTTTGTCTAAAGACAGTTCAGTAAAGCAGCAGCTGAACTGGACCAGGTAGTAACCTTTGTCTGAACTATTTACATACCTGGCTGAAGATTCTATGCAATGAGAAAGCAGCAAGAAATCAAACCCTCCTACTATGAACACTTGTGCCTCATTAAAATATATTGAGCATTATCACATTCAAGCATTACATAAATATTTCTTGTTTAATATAACAACCTCATAAAGAGATAGCATATAGCATTATTACCCCTTTTTTTATGCCTGAGGAAATTTAGACCTAAATTTATGAAATGACTTGGCTGACATATTACTACTGATTATATGACAGAACAAGTCCTCTTGACAGTTTAACCTGAGATGTCAAAACATCCAACAACACAAACGAATCAATGCAATACAAAGAAAGAAAAATGATATTGGGTTTACAATAAAAATTTCTACTCTAAAATTTTATTCTTTGATTAATATATGTATGTATCTTTATGGATCTCTCTCTAGTCATATAACTTGTCTCAAAGACAATGTCCAAACTTATCAGTCTTATCAGTGAGTCTCTAGACTTCATGTGTCTAATTCAAACTAAACTTCTTGTCACCAAAGATTCTGTGTGTCTAATTCCTCCATTACAACAAATTCCCACACCGAAATCCTGACTCACCCTATTCATCTAATTCATTACCCTATTCGACTAGTTACCAGATCCCATTCCAATCCAACCTTATTCTCCCTTGTTTCTACCACCTAATCAGGACCCACATCATTTCACATCAGAATGAGTTGACAGTCCCACTTCTGACACACTTGATGCCAAGCTGCTTTCTAATTTATCAATATCTATTGGTAGGACACTCCCTTATATTTCAAATATTAAATGATTCTTGAACATGCTTTGTAAATTATAAAATACTAGGAAATTGACATCTATCCTCTTTGGTGCTAAAGCTTCCTCTGCTCAAGTACCTCTGAAAGCTCCCTATTACTGTCTATACTAGTGCAACATATTCCATTAAAAAATAAAAAGCATTTAACAAGCCTTCATTAAAATATAGTAAGTATCCAGAAGGAACTAGAACATCCCATAATTTTACCACCCAGATAACATCTATTGACTTTAGGCACATAACTTTATTGACTTTAAAGCAACATGTAATAACATAATATTTTAGTAACTTGTATTATGGTAGATACTGCTTTAAGTTCATTAGGTTCATTTATTCACAGTTCCTTTAATTAACACCTGAATAAAGTGCTATCATTATCCTCATTTACAGTTGGAGAAACTGTAACTCATGTCCTTCATCTGCACCACCATTCAAACTCTAGCAGACTGGTATCAAAGATTGTACTTCCAGCCACTGTTGTTATCTATGCTCATAGCTAGGAACTTCCAACAGAACAGAAAAAGTAGAAGGTAGAAAGAAAACACATTCTTCCTTTCCTAGAGTACTCTTCTCAAAGGGAGTTAATATTGATAATTTCACACACAGCTTATAAGAAATATGCCCATTTCAGTATATAAATAATCTGTTTCTTTAACTTTTGTGTGACCCTTAATTTGTTATTTAACAATACATCTTGTAAATACTGCCATCATGTCACTTACTGTGTGTCCATACCAGAAGTAAAGACAGCCCTTCAACAAGCGTATATTCAGCTCTCTAAGTTTTGTATTACCAAGTTGTAGTGAGCATGTTTGTATTTAAAGTAGTAATTCTTTTTTCTAAAAGATTTGTTTATTTATGCATATAAGAGCTGGGGTATGCAAAAGACACTAAAACACTGATTATAAAGAATGCCTGCACCTCTATGTTTATAGCAGCACTCTTTACAATAGGTAAGACCTGAAAACAACCTAAATGCCCAAAAACAGATGAGAAACTGTTGACACAGTTGATGCCAAGTTGCTTTCTAATTTATCAATATCTATTGGTAGGACACTCCCTTATATCTCAATTATTAAATAATTCTTGAACATGCTTTGTAAATTATAAAATACCAGGAAAGTGACATCTATCCTCTTTGGTGCTAAAGCTTCCTCTGCTCAAGTACCTCTGAAAGCTCCCTATTGCTGTCTATACTAGTGCAATGTATTCCATTTTAAAAAAAAGCATTACCAAGCCTTCATTAAAATGTAGCAAGTGTCCAGAAGAAACTAGAACATCCCATAATTTTACCACCCAGATAACATCTATCGACTTTAAGCACATAACTTTATAACAGCACTCTTTACAATAGGTAAGACCTGGAAACAACCTAAATGCCCAAAAACAGATGAGTGGATCAGGAAGCTGTGGTACATAGACATGATGGAATACTACTCAGCAATAAAAAATGAAAAACTAGACACATTCATAGGAACATGGATGGATCTGGAAGGGATGATGCTCAGCGAAGAAAGTCAGAAGGCAAAAGAAAAATACCAGATGGTTCCTCCCCTAGGAGGAATATAAGGGAACCAAATAAAGATCAAGGAAAGGAATAAGAACAATAATAATAATAACAATAACAGCAATAAAGACACAAAAACCAAAAATTAAAAGACAAGGACAAATTGGGGACACTTGGTAGGGAGGGAAGAGGGGAAGGGTTGAGGACAGACGGGAGCACGGGGGACTGAGGTAATGGTGCACTGGTGTTATGGTGATGAGGAATACATGGGGATTACAATTGATGTCAAATTTATGTAAATTTTAAAAAATTATAAAAAAAAAGAACTGGGGTACAGGCCAGAGGCATGGGAGGTGAGAAGATTCACCAGACAGAGTGGAGAACAGAACAGGCAGATTGACAGAAATACACTGCTGAGGGGAGCAACAGGCAAGGCAGAAGAGGTCTGTTGCAGCATGTTGGTCCCTTCCCTGGTTAGGGATTGAACTTGTGCTGCTGATGCTTCACAGTGCAGTGCTCAACCTGCTGTGCCACCAGGGAGGCCCTAATGTACTAATTCTTTTTACTAATATGTTCATAGATTAAAACAGTGGCACAATTGGATCAAATATTAATGTGCATCTTGGACAGATATTACCAAATTGCCTTTCACAAAAGTGGTACTTATTTACACACCCCCCAAATGATATGAAATTCTGTTTTCCATATTCCCATACCCTTGTTAATGCTAGATTTTATCAGATGTTAATTATCCACTGCTGTGACAGGTTAAAATTGGACTGAATTTTATAGACACTTTCAGAATCTGATGCCAGCAACCACTATCATTTCTCTTTTTCCATTGGCTCTGATATGACTTCATTTATTGGGTTCTTGTGGTAGAGTGTATAATACTCCCCCATATCATACAAATCTTTGTCCTTGGAAATTGAGACTATTACCTTACATGGCAAGAAGGGCTTTGCAGAGATGATTAAGGATCTTGAGATGAAAAGATTATCCTGGTTATTCTGGTAGGCACCAAATATAAAATCACAAGTGTGCTTCCATGAGGGATAAATAGGGATTTGCCTGCAGAAAAGGGAGATATGACCATGCAAGTGAGAAGCTGATATGTCAGGGAACATGCAGGAAGCTGGTAAAAACGGGAGAAGGCAAGGCAATGGATTTTTTTCCCTGGAGATTTCATCAGCAACTAGTCCTATGAATATATTGACATTAACCTGGTGAAACATATTTCAATTTATGACTTCTAGTACAAAAAAAGAATAAATTTGGATTATTTTAAGCCACCCTGTTTTGAGTAACTTGTTACAGCAGTTATAAAAATCTATTAAAATCTTCTTTTCTCTTTTAACCAATTAAATCCTTGAGAAATTGTGTTATACCTATCTTAGAATCTTTCCTAAATAGAGTAGTAGAACCTCATCAATTGAGACCTCGAAGATTTCACAGAAGTTCAAACCTCTTTGTTTTACAGATGTGAGAAGAGAGTTCAGCCTTGTTTGTATATCTTGTCCATCCATGCCCAGATTAAGATTTAGACTCCTTACTTTCAGTACTAACATTGCTTTAGTTTTTAATTTCCTTTTTTTCCCTATAAGGTAACATTGGTTTAAAGCTCCGCATATATTTTATGAGAATAGGTTCACACATCTTCAAATGTATGTTATCACACCACACCCAATACCACAGTACTCAAAACCACTCACCTCAGTCCATTAGACCCATCCATCCTTTGCTCCACCCTCTTTCCCCTCCTGGTAACCTCAGTTCTGTGGTCAAATTTTTAGGGTTTGTTTTGGTTCCTTTGCTTTGCATCTTTATATTCCACATATGAGTGAAGTCATTGGCATTTGTCTTTCTCCTTCTGACTTATTTCATTTAGCATAATCCTCTCAAGTTCCACCCATGTCGTACCAGATCTGATATCCAAGTTTATGCACCCCTCCCCCCAGTACATAGCAGCATTAATCGCATAGCTAAGACATAGAAATAACCTAAATGCCTATGGATAGTTGACTGGATAAAGAAGTTGTAGAATAAATACTCAATGGAACACCACATAGTTATTTAGAAAGATGAAATCTTGACTTTTGAACAATGTGGATGGAGCCTGAGGTGGTGGTTGTGCTAAGCAAAATAAGTCAGAAAGTGAAAGGCAATGACTGGGTATTTTCTCTTACATGTAGAATGTAAATTACAGAAGCAAACGAATAAATCACAATACACATAGTTCTTAACACTCTGAAAATACAGTGGTTCCTGTAGGAGAAGGGGGAGAGGAAGGGGCTGAAGGTAGAGGGCATCAAACTGGGAGTGGCAATGTCTCTTGGTGGTGGATAAAGTGAGCCTTGTACACACATAGGTGAAGCGCACCTCCAGATGTATAATTAAAACCAGTGCATATTTAAAAAGGTGGGGAGGGTGACTTAGGGAGAGAAGGGTGGGACAGAGATATATGAGATGCTTTGGTCTGGTAGAAGTCAGTGTTGTACGAGTGAATGTGTGACGGAAGATGGAACTATCAATAAAATCACAGAACCAGGGCCTCCCTGGTAGCCTAAGGGGTCAGGCACCGCACTGTGGAACATCCGCAACCACTGCAGCCGGGTTTGATCCCCAGCCAGGAGGGTGACCACATGGCACAGCAGACATCTCCTGTCTGTCCTTCAGGTCCCCTCAGCAGTGTATTTCCGTCAATCTGCCTGTTCTGCTCCCCACTCTGCCTCTGGTGAATCCTCTTACCCACCACATGTCTGGCTTGTACCTCAGTTCTTGTATGCACAAATAAGTAAATCTTAAAAAAAAAAAAAAATCACAGAACGAACTAAAGGCAGACTTAGCCCAAATCTGCAAATCATTCTGCTATGAATATATGTAACTTGAGTTTTACATATTGTCCTTTGTGTTAATTTGTCCTTAGCTATATGATTTTATGCTACTTATATCCTTACTACTTATTTGTTTAATCACTCATTCATTCACTCTTTCACTCATTGTTGCCTCCCTGGTGATTTAAGAACTCCTGTGGGCAGTGATCTTTGCTTCCAAATTTTATTCCTCATCTTCTTTTCCCTCATGACTTACATCATCCTCTTACTCAATGTGATTCAGAGCCTAACTTTTAAAAAATTATTGAAAGAAGTATTATGTCTCAGATTTCAAGAGACGCATAGGTTTAGCATTCTTGTCACAAACCATTAAAGACAAATGGATGATTTCTATAGCGTTTGGAGTTAGATTCCTTCAAATGAAGAACACGTTTGTTTGGCTAATCAGTGCAGGAAGAAAATCGTTGATGGTGAGAGATAAGTCTTAGCTTTAACCTTCTTATTATTCAGGTTTTGAGAGATAGCAAATGTAGATATGTAATGAAAGGCAGTGAGACTTAAGGGTTAAATTAGACTGGAGAGATGCAGGATTTTCAGAGTGTGTGTGTGTGTGTGTGTGTACTTTCTCTCATGTGTACATAGCTGGGATACATGTGTGCATGTGCTTTCATCTGTGTACATGTTGATGTGTGTGTTTCTTTATGACATTGACGCCATGTCCCGGGTGTGGGTGACAAGCACAGAAACACCACATCCAAAGAGAGTACATATTTGTCACATTTAAACCCCTTATCACCCGTGAAATAGAAGACTGGCAGAGGCTGATAAGATTTATCTCATAGAGAAATTACCATAACTTTGGCACAGATAACTCAGAAATAATTTATAACACAGACATGCAACTAGAGTTCTTGGTTTTTCAAAGAATTCCTCCTGCTTTCCCAGTGTCAAGAGCAGCTGCAAGTTCCTAACGATGTTCAACTTTGGATATTTGTCAAGACTTCCCCTTTCATCACCCTTCCATGCCATTTCCTCACACACAGAAGACTCTGGTAAATGTTCACAATTTTGTTGTGTCAATGACACTTCAACCATGCCACCACCCTGCTACACAGATGTCATCCTGGCTGGGTAGCTGAAGACAGCCTCTCTTTTTTTTTCTTAAATTTGCACTATTCAGGAAACTATCTAACTCAAAGCCACATTTTACAGATAAGAAAAGTGAGACCCAGACAAAGGGAATTCCTCAAGGTCACAGATCAGTTAGTGGCAAGAACATGAAGGGACCAGGTTCCTCATTTTACAATGTTCTTCTTTCTATAGCTTCATGTCTTTAATGTGAGCAGGAATTTATATGAAACTATTTGCAAATGTTATTAGTGCATATATGTATATATATGTATATATATATATATGAGTGTGTTTTCACACACAACTGTATCCTTTTGTGGATTTTGTCTCCTCCTTCACAACACCTTCCTTTCATATTTCCTCTTTTTTCTTCCCATTTAAAAGTATAGCTCAAATACTTCTAGGTATATATTTTTTAGGGAACCTAGATAACTGAGCTTCAGTATGGGTAGGCAGGTGGGTGGGTAAATGTGGGAGGAGACTGAGAAGAGTAAACAGATTTGAACATGTTAGTTTTCCCACTTGGAAGTTACTACAGAGGAGAAGATTCTCCTCTGAGGCAAAAAAGGGACCTAGGAATGGGGGAGGGAAAGGACAGGAGGAGGTATCAGATTATCAGTGATTTCAATTTCCTTTCCAGGGCAAAGGTTGCCCTGAGAAAGTGCTCTAAGTTGGTTGGGTTCTTAGTCTTTTCCCTTCACTCTGTGAGAAGAGCCAAAGACACATATGTGAAAGGATTTGTCTTCTGTTGGCTTGGCCAACTCCCTCTGGACTTTCTCTTTGCAACTGGAGAAAGATGCCAACTATGTTTCCTAAATGCCCAGGAGGAGGGACTTGCACAACGTCTCCCCTGTGTTATACTTATTCACTCTGCCATGGTGAGGAGAAAACATCTTAGAGATTAGTGGCAGACTTTCGGACGATAATGTATCTCCTGGGACTCTTCCTTATTGTGAAGAAATGACAAGGACTTCCTTGCAATTGCCCAGAAACCTGTCAGGGCAAGTGTACCACTGCACTGTTGCAAGTATCATCGCCCAGGCTGCACTTCAGGATGTCATCTCCTCAGAATGAGATTTTCTGTTCAGTCTCCCTTCCAAACCCTCCCCACATCATCATTTCCTGTCATGCTATCTCGCTGAATACAGCGATCACACAGACCTGAAGTAACAAGACCGTCACTCCAGACTGAAGCAGTTCACCACACAGTGATTTTTCTTTTTTTTTTTTTTTACTGTTAAAATTTCTCTCAGATTTAGTCAAAATCGTCTCTGTGGAATCTACCAACTGTTCTTATTCTTCATGGGGAGATTTTTCCTCTGGAATTTAAAGCTCATGTGCTTAGAAAGTAAGCCTAGAGAAGATCTGCTTTGATATACATTTATATTATGGCAAAAGTACCCTGAAACAATCATAATATAACAGGATTTTGCTTTCTCTGAGGATTATTTAAGAAAGTCATTTGAAGATCAGAATTTTATAAAGCTCAGAGGCAAATGAAAAACTAATTGAAATTCTCATCTTTCATAGGTTTCCTGAACTCTGAATTCTGATATATGGATTTTCACTTAAATTCCCCAAAAGAGAATGAATACCCTTCCTCTTCCATCAAGTAATTTTTCTCCTCTCCCTCCCCTTCCTGCCTTGCCTACTGAACATCTCAATAAAGATGTATAGTCCTTGCAACATGGAAGTTATGAACCTGTCGCCAAAGTACTAGTTCATTTCTCTTTCTTTGACTCCACATGGTATTTGTGCCAAAAAATAAAGCAGCTATTTTAAAAAAGATTTTTTATTTATGTACACAAGAGCAGGGGTACAGTCCAGAGGCATGCAAGGTGAAAGGATTCACCAGAGACAGAGTGGGGAGCAGAACAGGCAGATCGACTAAAATACACTGCTGAAGGGAGCAGTGGGCAAGGCAGGAAAGGTTTGCCTTGCCATGTGGGTCCGCTCCCTGGCCGGGGATTGAACTCACAATACTGCACTGCAAATGCTTCACAGTGTGGTTTTCAACCCGGTGTGCCACAGGGGGGGCCCTAAAGCAGCTATTTTTAATATTTTAAACAGCTTTATTGAAATACGAATGACACAACAAATTGCAAAAATTTATAGTGTATATCTGGGTCTCTCTGGTGGCGCAGTGGGTTAAGCAACGCACTATGAAGCAAACCACAGCCACTGCAGCACGAGTTCAATCCCTGCCTCTAGCCAGGGAGGGGACCCAAATGGTGTAGCAGGCCTCTCCTGCTTCACCCACTGCTCCCCTCAGCAGTGTGTTTCAGTCAGTCTGCCTGTTCTTCCCACTCTGTCTCTGGTGAATCCTCTCACTGCCCTGAACTCTGGCCTGTACCGCAGCTCTTGTATGTATAAATAAATAAATCTTTAGAAAAAAAATTTATAGTGTATAATTGGATAATTTAATTTTTTTGTGTGTAGAAGAACTGGGGTGTAGACTATAGGTACAGGGAATGAGATGATTCACCAGCGACAGAGTGGGGAGCAGAACAGGCAGATTGACTGAAATACACTGCTGAGGGGAGTAGCAGGCGAGATAGGAGAGATCTGCTGTGCCATATGTTGGTGACTTACCTGGCTGGGGAATCGAATTCAGGCTGAAGTGGTGAGAGCGCTGAGATTTCCTAGGCTACCAGGGAGACCCTAATTTTTTTTAACATGTCTACTCCATGAACACCATTATATACCTCTGTGATACCCATTATCATGATTAGGTTCAGTTCTCACACCCCTTTGCATTCTCTCCATCTTGATCAATAACCTGCCCCCCTCGCCCCCCGCCATTTCCAGCCGACCAGTGGTCTGCCTTTTGCCACTGTACAGTTTTTTTCATTTTATAGAATCCTATACAAATATAAACATACTATTTTATTTTTTCCCATTTGGCTTCTTTAATGCACAATAAGTATTTTAAGATTCATCCATGTTGTTGTTTCTATAAACAGTTTATTCCTTTTGATTGCTAGGTAGTATTTTATTGCATTTACTTAGTTATGCACATTTGAACTGCTTGCATGTTGAGACTATTCCAAAAAAACCGTTAGGAATGTTTGATTACAATCTCTGTATGGACATAATTTTCATTTCTACTTGGTAAACATCCAAGAATATAATGACTAAGCAGTATTTCAATAGTACTACTTACTGAGCAGTCAGAACATCTAAAATTTTCAGTGGTAGATTTACAGTGCTGCAGTGACTAAATATTATGAAGCACTTAGTGAAAAATTATTTAATAAATAAATTCACTTTTTCTGGAAGTTTGTATCTGATCTTAATTATAGTCAGAAACTCAAGAAAGCTCATGCAATCATTTATGAAGATGTATCAAAAGAGTTGAGGAATTTTCCTGCCATTAGGAAGCTTATAAATTGCACTATAATGTGTCTCTAGAACCGATATCACCTTCTCTGTCTCTTTCTGCTTCTATAGCTCTCTTTTCTGTATCTTCACCTCCCTCACTTCCTGCGTTCCTCCATCTTTCTCTCTCATTATGTCTGTATGTCGCAGGGGGGTTTATGGGGCAAATTATTCAGCTTTCAAGAAGTGAGTGACGTCTGAATAAGAACACAGAAGAGTACAAAACATGTGGACACAGATCGTCAGATGTGTTGGTAGACCATGAAGACACTAGCCTGAAAACGGTGAAGGTTTCATGGAGAAGTAATGAACGCTAAGATTGGGATGGGTACCCAGCCTAGACGTGCCACTTTTGCCTCTCACGGGAGAAATGCTATAGATTGTTGAAGAGGAATGGGATAATAAACTGAAGTCATCAAATCAGTAATCTGGATTGATTGAGGCAACATGATTCCTTAAACCCACTGGAACCTCCTGAGTATATGGGAGTGAGAATTTGAAAATAAGGACAGCAAAAAGAATGGAAAGCAAGTACTGCTGTGAGAAATACAAAGGAAAGTTACCAATGTTTTGTCACAAAGCAGGTATAATTAATACTTAATTTTTAAAAAAGATTTTATTTATTTATGCATATAGAAGCTGGAGTAGAGGCAAGAGTCCAGGGAGGTGAGAGGATTCACTAGAGACAGAGCCGGGAACAGAACATGCAGATTGACTGCCACACACTGCCAAGGGGAGCAGCGGGCGAGGCAGGAGAGGTCTGCTGTGCCATTTGGGTCCCCTCCCTGACTGGTGGCAGGGATCGAACTCCTGCTGCAGTGGCTGCCGTTTGCTTCATAGTGCGTTGCTTAACCCACTGCACCACCAGGGAGGCCCCAATTCTTAATTTTTTTAATCCACTGTGCTCCTCTCTTATGAGGGATGAAATTTTTTAGTCCAAAGATTATTCCAGTGAAGTTGATCAGCATGATTTTCTCACTATAGAGAAAAACAACTGGCTTATTTGTTTTCATCAGTAATTGCACTATTATAAGTATAAATTGATTCTTTTAGATGATTATGACCTTGTAATTTTCTTTGGGTCATCCAAATAGAGATGCAAACATAAGATGGTTGAATGATGAAACTGAATGTAAATAGCTCCAAATCATTCCATGAAAAACTTTATTAAAAAGTTTTCTCATATTAGAATGATATATTGACATTTTCTTTTTTGTTCCCAAAAAAGCTACTTATCAAATCCCAATTACTTGGGGATCTTCCATCACTTGGTACCAGTTATTTAAGTACCTACCCAAATACTATAAAAGCACTAACTTGAAAAGATTTATGCACCCTTACATTCATTGCAGCACTGTTTACAAAAGCCAACATATGGCTAAATGTCCATTGATGGATGAGTGGGTAAAGAAGATATGGTATATACACTACAGAATACTACTCAGCTATTAAAAAAGAGTGTGATGAAATGTTGTCATTTGAAATAACATAGATGGAAATTGAGGGAAGTTTTTCTTTGCAAATTAGTTGGAGAAAGACAAAGACAAGTTGGTTTCGCTTATGTAGAATATAAAGAAACAAATCAAAGGAACTGACAAAATGAACCCTTGGATGTGACTGCAGAGCAGAGGTCACAGAGGGCAGGCAGAGGTAGGATCAAAGTGTGGAGGGGTTCAGTGAACTGTGCTGAGGATTATTGGCCCTTTGGTGGTAGGGGAGGTGTGGTAATACACACCTGAAGAGGTGTCAACTTGTACTTTGAAAATATAGTGTTGTAGATCAATGTTACTTCAATAATAATAAAAAAAAATGTGTGGGGCAAGTTTAACCTTGTTTGATTTTGGATCAAAAGAGGGACTTCAGAAGGGCCTCGCTGGTGGTGCAAGGGGTTGAGCACTGCACTGTGGAGCATCTGCAGCTACTACAGTGTGAGTTCGATCCCTGGCCAGGGAGGGGACCCACATGGCACAGCAGACCTCTCCTGCCTCTCCCACAGCCCCCCTCAGCAGTGTGTTTCAGTCAATCTTCCTGTTCAGCTTCCTACTCTGTCTCTGGTGAATCCTCTCACCCCCGTGTCTCTGGCCTGGACCCCAGCTCTTGCATGCATAAATAAATAAAATAAATTAAAAAAAAATTTTTTTTAAAAAAAGAGGGACTTCAGAAAGCACTGGTGTGTAAACAACAGAAATTCAGTCTTTAAGGCAAGAGATCCAGAACTGAAAGACCTGTCAAGCTGAGAAAGTCTTAACAAGAATCTCTGTATAATGGTTATAATATTATCTTTCCCTAAGGACACAAGAAATGGAAAATATATGATATCTTCTTTGAGTAGCTTTTGGCAAATCACCATCGATGCACTTTGTTAAAAACATTTTGGTCCTCAAACATACAGGCTGCAGTGTTGTAACAGATATGTTGAATGTCTAAGGGGCCTTCTGTGGGAGAGGTCCCTGGGAGACCCCAAGAGAAAGAGTGTAAGAAGCAGACTTTCCTACGTCTTTACATGAGCCTTGAAAATCCAGTGAAAGAGTCTTTCAACTGCCATGCTTTTTTGTGTACTGCTTTTCCCCTCCTCTCTTACTCATGCCTGAGAATGAACCAAGACGTCCCTCTCTTCAGCCTGCACGCTGCAGTCATAGGTATACTTGGTTTGCATTCCCCAGTTCAGTCTTTGATGCTGAGGCTCTGGGTTTGTGCCACAATCAGAGTGGATATGGGGGAGATCCTGGCTAAGGAGAAAATAATGATTCAGTGACTTTCATGGCAGAGCTCATGTGTTAAATACTGTTACGTCCTCAATCTCTTCATTTTCTCAAACATACGAGACGCTTCCTCAACTAGTGAGAGAAAACCTTCTGCAACTAGTGAGAGAATTGGAGTTGAAGCAGCTTGGTCTCCTTGAAGCAGAAGCTACTGATGCCTGGACACTTTCACTCCCTCCTGTGAGCTAACCACCATCGCCCTGCCTCAGAACTTGCAGTGGCAGCACTAAGGAAGGCTGGGAGTCCCAGAGGACATGCCCCCTGCACCCCAAATACAAAGCAGACCCCTGATATTTCATCAGTTTTCCAAATAATATTCCTTTTTCTCTCCTAGGAGACACTCCAGGGTACCATGTTGCAGTTAATCATTAAGTCCCCTTCCTCTACTTCAGCATAATTACTCAAATTTTCAGAGAGATCCCATTGCTTTAACAAGTGATTGTATTTACTTCCACATGATAAAATCCATTTGACAGATCAGAAAACAGGGGTTGAGAATCAAGAAATGAATATGGGGAGTCACATAGAACCAGCACCCAAGTCTCACCATTCCAACAGGGCCATCCTACCATAGCATTTAAAGTTTTTCATTTTTTAAAAAAAGATTTATTTATTTATGCATGCAAGAGCTGGGGTGCAGGCCAGAGGTGTGGGAGGTGAGAGGATTCACCAGAGATGGGGTGGGGGCAGAAGAGACAGATAGACAGAAATATACTGCTGAGGGGAGCAGAGGGAAAGACAGGAGAGGTCTGCTGCACCATGTGGGTCCCCTCCCTGGCTGGGGATCGAACTTGCACTGCTGTGCTGCAGATGCGTCACAGGGCAGTGCTCGACCTGCTGAGCCACCAGGGAGGCCTCCATAGTTTTTCATTTTTACTCTTTCTCAGCACTCTCTGCTACTTCTCCCCTGATATTTTCCTAGCTGCTCATTTCCTCCCCCTATAGTACTTCATTCTTTCCGTGTACAGAATGGGCTGGCCAGCAAGGTAAAATAAAGCCTTCTACTAGAGTTCATTACCCCCAATGACCTAACATAATGCCAGTCTTAGCTGATCTTAAACAGACTTGACCATCAGAAATGCTGGAAAAAATAATTGTTGGGAGTAGGGAGAATTTTCTGTTTTCATTTTAAGTAAAGGAGGCAATTTTCTGGGTCAGATGAGTTTCAGTCACAAAAAGTTTTCTTCCACCACTGGTCATGTATCTTCTTTTTCCCTTATGTCCCTATGTCTTTATTAAATTTGGCCCAGAGCTTTCTCGCCAAAGGTGGATGAAAGGCAAGGAATTGTTGTTCCACACCTGGTGTCCTGGGCTTTAACAATGTCCTGCAGGAGAATGGCTCATTTCCAAGACGACCACCGGCAGCCAAGCCATTACAATACATGTGGCTTTGGACCCTGGGAGGGCATCAATCATGCTTCACACCTGGCGCTTTCTGTTTATTGGGAGCTATTTGCAAGGCACTCTACTTATGCTTGCATTCTGCAGTTAGTAACACTTTTCTTAAGCTATATGCAAACAAGTTCAACAACCTAGAAGAAATGGACAAATTTCTGCAACTTTACAATCACCCAAAGTTAGATAAAGAAGATATAGACTTTTTAAACAGCCCAATTACAAGTAGTGAAATTGAAACGGTAATCAAAGCCCTTCCCAAAAATAAAAGTCCAGGTCCAGACGGCTTTACAAATGAATTCTACAAAACATTCAAAACTGAATTAGTACCTATCCTACACAGACTATTTCAAAAAATCGAAAAAGAAGGAGGTCTACCAAACACATTTGATGAAGCCAACATCAATCACACTAATACCAAAACCGAACAAGGACAACACAAAAAAAAGAAAACTACAGACCAATCTCTCTAATGAACACCAATGCAAAAATCCTCAACAAAATTCTAGCCAACAGAATCCAACAATGCATCAACAAGATAATCCACCATGGCCAAGTGGGATTTATCCCAGGAACACAAGGATGGTTCAGTATTCGAAAGTCAATAAATGTAATCCACCACATCAACAAAAAGAAGAAAAAAAACCCACATGATTATATCAATAGATGCTGAGAAAGCTTTCGACAAAG
>JAGFMF010011709.1:12894160-13013554 GCA_019455555.1 Galemys pyrenaicus
GAGGTGATGGTGCACTGGTGAGATGGTAATGGGGAATACATGGGGATTACAATTAATGGCAAGTATATGTAAATTTTAAAATATTTTAATAAAAAAAAATAACAATTTTCTTCTTGGAACAAATTTCCCCTAAAACTGTGATTGTTGAGGGTCACCAGCTTTATTTATAAATGCAGTGCAAAAACAAAACCTGATCCAAGGAACTAATGCTGAAAAGGTTATTAGCACAATGCTAAATGAACAGAGACCTCCACCCCTATCCCCAGAAGAGTACTTGTCAGAAGCTACAGAGACTATATAACTGGAGAACAAGCAGTATCTCAACAAGGGGCTGAGACTTCTTCTTCCTATTTTCCATCCTCCCCTACCCACTCTGTGATAGACATGTAACTAGAATGCCAATATAAGAAGAAGAGACTTGGGGTGGGTGGGGTGGAGAGGTAACTGTGTGCTGGAGAACAGTGATGGTAAGAAAGAGCAGACAGTCCACGGAGAATTAGCCTTTAGATCTCATGCAACCAAATCCCTTCATTGAGAGAATAGTAAACAGAAGTTCTAATGGCGCGCTGCTCTGTGCAAACCACTCACCAGCTGTGGAGTCAGAGCTAGACTCAGGGTCTCGTCTGTAGCACTGATGGCTCCCATCTAGGAACCGGGTTCCTATGGTTTCCAAGAGTGCATGTCTACGTCAAGTTCAAATGAGCGAGACTGATGATTGAACATTTACCACAAACCAGAAGATAAGTATGATAAGGGGGTGGTATGGACCAAGAGAAAAGATCCAGATTTTTTTCTCTTGTAATCATCATAGTTGTGCTTAGGGTCCTTGGCATCCTGTATGAAGCCACTGTTAACTGCAACAGGAACGTGATGATCTCCCTTAGCTTTATAACTGCCCGACAGAGCCACATTTCATTGTGTGAATCCCTTTAAGGAAAACTTATAAATGCTATAGAGATCAGATGCTAATCTGAACATGGAAAAAGTAATGACCAAGAATAACCTGAGTCCTAATAAATAGTTAAGAAGGATCCGGACACCTGCTCTCCTGCTGGGAAACATGAGCGAGGCAATGCAAGCATCTCAAAGTGGGTCTGACCCAAGGGGAGGATGTAGTGGATGGAAAAAAAGAAAATTCTACATTTGCTCTGTTGGACTATGTCTATCTCCACCCTGCCAGGTCTCCCTCCAGAGGCTGGAGTCAGCAGAAAGAATTTGCTGTGAAAAAACCAGGGGCTGGAAACAAGGCCCTGTCCATGTGTCCACAAATCCCCAGTGTCTGCCCTGCTTGCCAGTGCTGGAAGAAGGAGCACAGGACCACTGCCTGACTGGGCCCAAAACTGTAGAGGGCACTTTCAGGGGCTTGCCTGGTGGGTTAGGGGTTAAGTCTCAGCGCTATCACCATGATGGCTGACCCACATGGCGCAGCAGGCCTCTCCTGCCTTGCCTGCTGCTCCCCTCAGCAGTGTATTTCAGTAGATCTGCCTGTTCTGCTCCCCACTCTGTCTCTGGTGAATCCTCTCACACCCCTGTCCCCAGCACCTCTGGCCTACACCCCAGATCCCCTAAACAAACAAAAAATAAACAAACAAAGATATTTCCAGGATAGAGATTCAAATAACCTTTGGGCCTGATATCTTCTTAAACACTGACAGCTCTGGCTAAGTGGATTCCGTAGCCTCAAGGATGGCTTTGAAGTTATGAACAGCACTTCTCCTGTATCAGCTAACAATGTTTATTAGAAACCAAGTTCCTTCAGTTAAGTAAAAATGCTAGAAATTAACTAGATGTCTTTTTTCCTTTGTTAAGAAAATGATGTATTCTTTCTGTGTTTTTAACGGAACTATTTAAACCAAGGCCAAAACCCCCAAGGGTGGGTGGAGGGTGAGAAGGATGGGAACCAGCCACTCAGAGAAACCTGATATTGGTCTTCCAGTCTGGGTCCTTTATTTGGCTCTGAAAAGCTTCTTTAATAAAGCTCTCTTTTACTAAACTCTGAGTTCGCTTCACAGCAGTGATTATTTCAGCCAATAGTTGGTATTCTTAATAACGTTAGTGTAACAGGGTGGTCCCTAGGAAAGGGGGGAGTTCCAGGATCCCGGTTCCTCTCTCAGTGGGTGGAGCAGGGATAAGAAAATGCTGGAGAGAGGAGAGAGGAGATAGGACAGAAGGAAGGGAGGAAGAAGGAAGCAGGATGGAGAGCAGCAAGGAGACCTGGAGGAGGCACGTGGAGCAGAGGGACATGTGAAGAAACTGTGCTTGCTTTTTGGTCTTGGACTGGTTGGAATAGATGTGGGTGAAAGACCCGTGGGGAGGTTAACAATGGCAGCTTTCATCTTGAGTTTGATTTTGCTCTTTTCCTCCTGGATTTGTCTGACTCTTTCTGACCCTTTTCTATGGGTCTCCACTAAAAGGTCCTTCTGACTTGTGGCAGGCTTTTGGGCCTTGCTTTGGGCCAATCCTATTTGGCTGGACTTTTACCCTCAAGGAGATGGGTAACTTTGAATGCTTAACTTAGTAACTATATTCTTTGCCCTTTTTGTATTGTTCTACAATTGTATTAAAGTTCCTTTCCATTAAAGACCTTATATGTTTGTCTTGATGTGGCGGATGGCAGAACCAAAAAGAGCAAGTTTAAGAGTTCTAGGGTGCCCCTCTCCCTGCCCTGTAACATTAGCACCTTTGATTCTTCCCAATTTAAAGGTCATATTGGTGTCCCTATGTAGCAGAACGGTTAAAATGCTTTACCCAGAAGGGATCAATTGTCAGGTGAAGGAAAGAATCGAATTTTTAGTGGTGAATTGAATTTAATCTGTACACGTGGTGATTTTCAGTGATGCACACCTGAAACTTATATAATGTGGTCATGCAATGTTACTTCCATTAAAAAAAATATAGCGTTTGATCCAGGGTACACCAATATTTAATGTGACCAGGTCTTATGAATTGAAACACAGTGCTTGCATCACTAAAATAGTGTCTGTCTAGTACCCCACCTGTATATTATTATCTCCACCCTCAAGGAGAGAAACGAGAATGTCTGTTTGGGTCATGGGTGTTTTTCTAATATCAAAAAGCTGTTATAGCTTCTCATGGCACAGTCTTTGTAGACCATGCCATATACCTCTCCTACATGTTTTGTGTTTTGTTTAATTAGTGTCTAACTTATACACCTTAAATGTGAAGTGTATGGATTAAGTTTTGCTCTCCATAGCATTTCTACTCCATAACAGAATACCTTATCTATTGTATGAAAACAATGCAATCTGGTAAGATTGACTCTGAATTGGGTACAAAAAGCACATCAAATTTCAAGACATAAGACTTATATTTAAATCCATCATTAACAATACTTACAAATACGTTGCTGAGTCAGTTAGCATCTTAGTGCTCAGTTTTCTCATCTGTAACCATAATAGCAACATCCAGTTAGCAAATATTTTCAGCACCAGCTCCTTTAAGCCAACTTCTGTGCTGGGAATTAGAGGCAGGGCTTCAAAAAGACAGACCCTCCCTTAACCGCCAGGAATTTAGTCTTCTCATTATTTTGCAGATGGTTATGAAGATCAAATGAGATCATCTATTTATTCATTCATATTACAAGTATTTATTGAGTGCCCATTATGCCTAGGCACTGTTTGCATGGGGGGGTATTATAAGAAACACATAACTTAGCCTACTGTGACTTTTTAGGGGAGAGGCAAGCGGTCAGGCAAGCAAATACATTCTTGAAAATAGAAAACATGTTGTAGTAGATAAAATATGGCCACAATTCACTGTGGTCCTTCCTTGTGTGGAACTCCTTTCTTCCCTTTGTAAACTTGATTAATAAAACATAGCAAAGTGCTGTTGGGTTTATGGAGCTTGGGCCTCAAGGAGCTTTAAGATTTATGTTTTGGACTTACCTTGCAGGAGAAAGTAGGTGTCTCTTGTGTATCAGTCCATCTCTAGTGCTGGCTAACGTATTCAGCACATACAAGGCAGTCAGTAATTGCTGATAGACAAAATGCACAAGTTTAAGTATAATAACTAAATTTTCCAAAAAGTATTATAATGTTCTTCCTGCCCCCAACACAGGTATATACATAAACATATACTCATGCGCGCACACACACACACACACACACATCCAGAATGTTGTTAGCATGCCTTAAATACATTTGGATGAACACACTTTGAAGAATGTTGTTGGATTACCAGGTTTTAAGCAGGGCAAAAAGGATGATAAGATGAAGAACTGAGGATTTGAGTCACACTGGAAAGGTCAAGGTCTTAGACTCTATTTTAATGGAAACAAAAGATATTTAAACAGCAGAATTACAGGATGAAATTTATTTTCTCTTGAAGATAACTACCCTATGTATAACAGATGAAAAGGGAAAAGCAGCTGTGGACCTGGATACTAGCTAGAAGTGACCAAGTCAAAGGACACATTTACAAAGATATAATGCAAAGACATTGGGGTTGAGAATGATTTTGAAGTTCTAAATTTGATATTATATATATATGGAATAGAAACTTAGGAACACATGATATTTATGTTTTTATAAAAAGGGTAATTGACAGCTCATGTTAGAACCAGATACAATTTTTGCCTTGCAGATTTTTATGTGTAGTCACAAAATATGTTAATTCTCCACTTTCAGCAAAATTTTACTTGGCTTGAAGCAATCAGATTTTTTTTTTTCTGGACTTCAGCAGCCACAATGATCAAGTAGTGTAAGTAAAAAACAGATTATCAGACTTTATGGCAATGCAATACACTTTGAGTTTATTTAAAGGGACTAAAAGTTGGCTCAGAATTCTTGTTTGCTTCAAAATTGTGTATGTGTCTAACTCAATTATTCACTAGCATTTTAAAATAGGAAACTTTCATATAAAATCTAGATGCTTAGGAGTTCAGGGGTAGGGAACTAGGAGAGGAGGGTTGTCCAATGGACTATGGTGAAGGATTGTTGGTACTTTGATCGTGGATGTGGTGTTATATCACACATCTGAAAAGGTATGAAACTATCCTGCTAAATCATACACAGTACAGTAAACCAATGTTACAGCAATTAAAAAAATACATAATTCAAAAAGTCACATGCATTTGAAATTATACCTATAGTGATGTACTGTACTGCAGAAAACCAACTGTAATCACTTTGTATAAACATGAAATAAAAGTTGGCATGCCAAAATAAAATAAAACAATAAAGAACCAACCAAAATTATGCCATATGGACCAATATTGGGCCAGCAATCTCCAAATATCTGTCAGGTAGGGTTAGTCTAAAGGTAAAAAATATCCAGGTCAGTGTTCCTGCTGCCCATAAACCTCACGTATAAAATTGTTAAGGACAGACCCTGAGGGTGTATAAGTGGACAGATTTTATTAAGGAGAGATGGGGGTGTAGAAAGGAGAAAACTGGTATCTTCTGTTGTGCACAGGGATTTTAAGACTTACAAAGAATGTGCATGGGCATGATGTTTTGAATTGAATTTTATTTCACAGTATAAACAAATTAGGATATGACCAAAGATATTCTTCTTGAGTCATTGTGGCCAAGACCTCCTGGGAGATGGTAAAATGGGTCTGAGACATTTAAAAACCATGACCTTTTATATGTCCTTAAATCCACATATAGGTGAGTCTTACCACTTATGAACTGTATATAGTTGAAAAAGGAGAGATGTGTCTGTGCCTGTGTGTGAGTGTGTGTTGACCTCATCTGGGTAGCACCATCCAGACTTGCCTGGATAATGAGAACAGATTCTCCAAGGGTGGGTACTTTTTGTCTTTGGATAATCAAGTCTTCCAGGAAAACAGACTTTCGTTCACATCACATGGTTCCGACTTTTATCTTACTTCTGTCTTTATTACACTATGTATACCTCCATTTCAGCCCTGTAAGAAAACCAAATGAGATAAGAAAGATATGGCCAAAATTTCATCTTTCATATCATGTAGTAGTGTGAGTATATACTGTCAGTTCAGAGGTTTACATGGCACTCAAATTGTCTAATGTTTTCATTTTCACTAGCAACACAGTACATTGGTGTAATCACCCTTGATTTCAAATTCAATAGATAAAGGGTAACTGCAATTAAAGGGAAATTGGTTTATGTGCATGCTTTTGATGTGTACTGAGATAATTCAAGTAAGATTTCTTAAGCAGTTACAGTCAGGAACTTTTAAATCCTTCTGTATCTTTTCTAGAAAAAGAGGTGTATCTCTTTTTCAATCAAGTGATCCTAAACTTCATAAGCTTGTACAAGTGACTTTTACATGGGCTCTCCGTTTGGCAAGACAAATAGTTCTGTCCACAAAGGGCAATGTGAAATTAAACAAACCATATAAATATGTGAAACACCCATCAGGAAACCCAATAACACAATGTTATCCCTAAGGAATTGATGCACACAAATGGAACAATTTAGGCATCCTTAGAAGATGAGTAAAGGAGTAATTTCCATTTCCACCCTTGGTGACAATGCCCAATTTAAACTAAAGTTGTGTCAAAATATTCTAGAAAGGTTACAAACAAATATCCCAAAGCATGTTTTTTTTCCTGACTTGTGTTCACTACTTTAGCCCTCTAGTGAGAATATTTATTTCACCAAATCTTGACCAAGCCAAATAAAGAAAGATCTCAGTGAAATCATGGCAGACTCTGGTAGAACAGTGGCCTTCTCTCCTATATGAGGCATTTAAGTTGAAATGGCTGGTTGTGGTTGCAGAAAGAAGGTGACAGTCCAGGAGAGAAAAAAGGAGCCAGCTGGTCACCCTTGTACTGAGCAATTCAAGCACGACTACATGCATTCTTTACAGTAACCCAAGAGCTAGCTAGGTGTTTGCTGACATTTACAGCCAAGAAAATCAAAGCTCTGAAAAGTTAAATAATCCACACAAAGACACATAGTGACCCACACAATTTAGCAAAGACTGAATTCTATACCTTCATTTTCTAAAGGAAGTGACCATAAAATGTTATGACCATTGTTTTAAGGATAACAGGTGATTTAGTAATAATTTATCCCTCTTCTCTGGCTATGGAAGGACCTTAATGCATGTGATTATATTGTGGCAGATGTGGCTGATTGCCTCCCTAAAGTCATTTATTATTTCTTTTTCTTTCCTGTCTCTTTCCTTTCTCTATATGATACTACCATTTAGAGCTAGGCTAGCTAGTTATAATATATTTAGAGCTATGGGAATTTCTGCAGAAAATAAATCTACTTAAACTTTGTTTAACCTGTAATTTTCAAACTGATTAAATGACAGAATCTTTTTTAATGAAGAACTTACTAATATTTCAAAATATACTAGCCTCTAGAAATGGTTTTTAGGCATAACTCAACACAATGCTTGACAATGACAAGACATTTGTCTTTGATTTGAATATCAAAACCTCCAATGTTTCCTGTTAGCATAGTCTATATATATATATATTTGTGTGTATATATATCATATATATAAAATATATAACTTTGCTCATAGCATGCAGTTTGACCCCTAACAACAAGAGTGAGGATAGACATTTTTGACATAGATCATGTTTATTTTCATTCCTCTTCCCACCAAATCTATCTGAAAAATAAAAGTCAAGGAACTAACAGATCAGAGGAACCACTAACAACCACTCACAGGCCCCTTATCTTCCTACTAAACAAAGACATGGCCACTGCCTTGTTTTAATGCCCCCACCATTTCCCTTGTGAAATTCATCATATCCAAACAACTTCAAGGTCAGCTTCTCAAGCAGGTCAACAGATGTCAGAGGGAGAGCAACAGTAGTCATGGAAATGCTCCCTGAAACTCCTTTATTCATAAGGGGTGATAACTTCCTAAGGGTAAATTGAGTAAGTAGTTTCGTATGAACCAGTAGTCAGGAGCTTAGATTGTTGTTCTGAGGGTAGGATCTCCCTCCCTGTCTATATTCAGGACTTCTTACTTTGCAAATGAATTAGGAAAAATCATTTTCTCTGGCACTAGCTCAGCCCAGTTTATGCTTAACAATTTTAACTAATGTACTTTTATTTTCCATCACTAACTCCCTGCCTTATAAATATAGCACATGCAAATTTACACTTCTAAGCAATACTTCAAGGCATTCATTCTGAACCAGAAGTAGAATCTTTACAAAGTTTTATGGGTAAGAAAGAGTGGAGGTTTGGGTGAGTTAAGACTAAGTCCCAGAGTTGAAGGTCCATAACCACAGGAATCTCTCAGCTGTAAACAGAGGACAGTTGTCATTTTATTTAGCTAAAGTGAAAACTCAAAACAGACAGTGTACACAGTAAACAGGTCTTTAATAGTTAAAAATACTATAGTTAAAAATGCAAAGGTTTGTTTCCCAACCCGTTCTTTCCCCACATCCATAGGGAAAAAATTCTAGATCTTATGATGTAGGAATTCCATGTAATTTAAATCCTGATTGAAATAATTCATCTGATTTATAGTCATAGGCTTATTATAAGTCAGTTAACTGATTAATGGATGATGGGAATTACATTTGAAACTCAGATGAATGTTTGCAATCAGCAAGCTTACCTATTTTCATTTACATAATGTAAGCCAAAAGTATTTCATTCAATAGACTACTTTGTAGTACAGTTTCTATTAGTTTAGGTACTTCATTATCATATTACTACTCTAGTGAAGAAAATTGAAGGGAGAAATAACATCACTAAGCAAAATGGTACTTCATTATGAGCAAAAAATTTAACAAACATATCTTTAGTACTGTTCTTTGCTTTTCTACAGAGCAATGGTGGGGAAATTATATTTCCGGCTCTTTTCTGGAATGGAATTTTATGTGATGAATCAAACTGTTACTAAAGTTTCATAGAAGTTTTGGATGGAATGCAGGGAAATTCTGATATGATTTTTTTTAACTTACCAGTAGTGTTATTTTACTCTTCTGGCAAACCTAACCTCATTTATGTAGAGACCTGCCAAATGCTACTATTTTATGGGACTTATGACAGTTAACATAAATGCTTCAATGATTCTGACACCCCTACACCTGCTTCACTGAAGTTTTTATTTCTTCCAGTTGTGTTCAAAGCACTAACCCAACTAGCTTGCTTCTTGGGCACTGTTCTGTCCAAAGCAAAAAGACAGTCTTTTGAATATCTTAACTAGCATTTTTTTCTAATAATGGGAGATGATTACAGCTGGGATGTTTTACATTGTCTTTTTCTGGGTGTGTGATTGATAACACCTAAGGTTTTTGAGTATCATGTCTTATTTGTGATGATTCCTTTATGGAACAATTTTGCTGAGCTGAGAATAGCCCAAGCAAAGTATAAAAATAAATCCATCAAGTGTCTCATCACTGAAGGAATATAACAGATGTTTCTCATCCTCAGATAACTCTGGGGAGGCAAACTGAAGGGTTTTCCTTGTTTCCCAGATGCCGTGTGGTATTTCTGGGTTCCCAGGATTCATCCAGATGAAGATACACTGAGATTTTCAAATAGGAATTCCCCAGCCGAGAGATTCAGGGCGGGAAATAGGGCCAATCAAGAAAAAAGGGTTTGCATCTAGAATTCTAAGATATCCATGGGATGGTCTGTGTTTGAATTTAGGTCACTGTTTTTACAAAACATTTTTCAGAATGTTCCATAAAGGAGTCAGAAGTCCATCAGTGGCTCTAATTCTTCACCTTCAGCCCCTTGAAAACTATCCTAAATATTCTAAAAATAATCAAAGGGAGAAAAATGATCAAGAGAGCAAAAACTGATGGTCAAAGTTAAGGAACCAATTACTGAGGAATCCTGATTCTCACAAATGTTACATTCCCAACAATCAAACTAAATATTATATCTGCACACAAACAAATTGCAAACATTAATATGGAATGTTGGCTCCTCAACTCCCCACTGTATTCATGTCATTATGTGATTTCTGCTTGGGTGCACGTACTGATATACTGAAGAGATAACATCATTGAATCTTATCATACAGCCCACTGTTCTAAATGCTTCACATGGATTAAATCTTTTAAACTCACAAGATCTCTATGAGGTAGACATTATTAATTTTTCCATCATACAGAAGAGGAATTTAGGCAACAGAAATTCTTATCTATTCCTTTGGCTAATGAGTAGAGACATCAAGTTTTGAAACCAAGGAGTGAGACTCAGAGGTTGAGCTCCAAAGCAACAAGGTTTCCTTATTGACTGGGGAGTGTCGCCACATCCTCAGAGATTCTGTGGAATTGAATCAAAATCAAAGTATACTGTCTGCACATACAAGGAGCCCTAGAATAGCTTTCCTGGGACCTAGTTTCTGCATTCATTTGTATCACCAGTGAATTCAGTCACCTTAGTCACCTATATTTTTCTGAACCTTGGGTGTGTAATCTATAAAAGTGGGATAAGGGAACAGGACCAGAAAAATCTGTAAGTGTTTTCTAAGATTTTTGATCACTGTGGAACATCTAAATAACTCCTTCTGATGATGCTCATCCAAAACACCTTTTAATGGCTTCTTGAAGGCCTTAGCTATAATTTACCCATGCAGCAGAAGGTTGTCATATGTAGGACTAGTGATCATTTTTGGTTCTGCCTTTTTATATCATCAACCACATGGACTAAAAAAATAGAAAATGAGTCTTAAAGCCCCTTCCATCACCCATGAAGGAAAATTTATAACACTGATGTAATCTAAGAACGCTTTCCAAGCACAAGGTTTTCATAGAATCACATCCTCCAAACAACCACTACTCAACTACTGTTTTCAAGAATGGTGATTTTGGATTTATCGTATTTGAGGCCCTTAGTTGAAATTCAAAGAAACATTTAGAAAGAATATTGTCTCAGGGAAGCACTTAAAACTACCTTTCTGGAAGACTTTAGGAGTAGGTCTGTAAAAATCTGCCCCATCAGTTATATTTGATATATTATAATTTTCTTATTCAACTGGCCCTTGAGAGGCAGTTAAAATTGAGATGGTTATAAGAAAGGAGAACAGTAATGTGATGGATGTGGTTATAGTGACCACAATTAAAATAATTCACAAAATGCAGATATGCAAAGGGCCCTGTCTTAGCCCATGAGTCTTCATTTCTGATTCTTTTTTTTTTTTAAAGATTTATTTATTTATACATACAAGAGCTGGGTATAGGTCAGAGTCCAGGGCGGTGAAGGAGTCACCAGAGACAGAGCGGGGAGCAGAACAGGCAGACTGACTGAAACACACTGATGAGGGGAGCAGCGGGCGAGGCAGGAGAGGTCTGCTGCGCCATGTGGGTCCCCTCCCTGGCCGGTGGCAGGGATCAAACTCGTGCTGCAGTGGCTGCGGTTTGCTTCATAGTGCGTTGCTTAACCCACTGCGCCACCAGGGAGGCCCATTCATTTCTGATTCTTAACAACATAAATAATGTCATCATAAATTAAAAAAAAATTCTTAATTTGGTCCAGTGCTTTTTGTGTAAATTCAGGATTACTTTCCTCTTTCAATTCAGTTCAGTTCAAAGTTCTTTCTTAAACATTCCTTTTCTTCCACCTGATTCTAAGTCTTTATTCCTGAGAAGGAAGCAGAAGGAGAGAAGGCAGCCTCTCGTGCAAGCAGGGGACCATTCATGATTGGCCACAGGCTGGCACACTGGTGGTGACATTCAGTTCCCACATTTGTCTGTTTCGTGTTATGGATGATGATTCTCAAGGGCTGGGCTGCTTGGCTGTGCAGAGAGACCATTTCAGCTTTCACGCAGTGTTCTTGTTGATTCTCCTCAGACTCTCAGCTGAGGAGCTAAAGAGTAACACTATCCACTCCTGCTTTGGTAGACCCTGTCTCTCCTGGTCTTGTGACTTCCAGAGCCTGAAACACATGCCTTTCTTTCAACTAACCTACACTTACCTCTTTGACGATCTCCTATTGTCACTGTGGGTGGAGATAATGGAGGCGTCTTCAGTTCCTACATATATCATACCATTTTTTCACCTTTGCGCTCTCTCAAGTTTTGGATTCTCACGAATCATGAGGCCAAACTTAGGTTGTGCTGCAGGAAATCATGTAATCTCAGACAACATAGTTAGTCTCTGGGCTTTGGTTTCATCATCTGTAAATTGAGCATGTTAAAGAATCTCTTCACAAAGTTACAGAGGCGATTCTTTGAGAAGTTGGGATACCTTGTAAGAGCCTCTCACAAGCTACTTCCTCCCTTGTCAATTTTTGATCATGATAAGAAATCAGATAACTTGCATCTCACTGTGAGGGCTCAGCAAATAAGATATACCTTGACACTGAAGCACTTCTTTATTTTCCAAACCATTTTCAGTGATGTACCAAAGCAGAGATCCACACAGAAAAGCTTTCGGCACCCACGCTGCCTCTTCTAAAGACTATTTATAGCTGGATTAATTCTTAGGGGCATAGAATTCACAAACTTTTGTTTCTTTACTGAGGCCATTTCCTTATTTTTTTAAAGACTGGGATGTGGATTTATAATGATCCAACATCATGTGCTGCAGCCAGAAATCAGAAAACAAAATGAATAAGCTGAGGCCTCTATCCAAATTCTAGTTGCATTTAAAAAGCTGAATGTTCTTCCTCTTCAGTCTCAGGCAGAGACTGTGTGAATGGTAAGGATCTATTTGCATCACTATGAGCTAACATGCTCTATGTATGTGCAAACATTACTTTGCTTTGATTTATACTCAGGAGTCTCAGCATAAATTTTTCACCAAGACAAGAAAAGAAAGACTGGTTAAAGTGTTCTGGGAAAAAGGCAACTTGAAAGAAACAAGGAAAATATATTACTGAAGACATTCTCTGTAAGAATAACTTTGATAAGTCACCAAAAACTGCATTACCTGCCCAGCTTCCTCATGGTAAGTTACTGCAATGGCCTCAAAATTTCTTCAGCATCTAGGCTTGCCTGGGTCATGAATCACCTCTGGGAAGCAACTTAGTTTCTGCTGTAAGGGCGTGTACACCACTGAATTAGCTTGTTTAGTTTTTCTGTATTTTTTTTTAATATAAGTAATCCGAAGTTAGAAATTTCAATAGAAATTAAAACAGGACCTCTCTGGTGGTGCAAGGGATTAAGGTGCAGCATATTCTATGAAGCTCTCTACAGCCAATGCAGCATGAGTTTGAGACCTGGCCAAGGAGTCGACCCACATGGCACAGCAGACCTCTTCTGTCTTGCCTGCTGCTCCCCTCAGCAGTGTATTTCAGTTGATCTGCCTGTTCTGTTCCCCACTATCGCTGGTGAATCTTCTCACCTCCTGCACCTCTGGCAAGTACCCCAGTTCTTGTATGCATAAATAAATCTTAAAAAAATTAAAACAACAGAAATTAAAAGTTAATCATCTCTGTCATTATCCTCCTATCCTCATGTAACTACTGTTTATACTTTGCTACTAATGACACACCACACAATGTCAACTGACTACATATAAATAAATATCCACCTGTATATGTAAGTCACTTCTATAGTTACCAGACAAGAATCATAAATGCATTGCCCTCCAGCTGACTTTTCACTTAAAACTTTTTGAAACTATTTTAAAAATCATTTCATTCAAGTTTGTATCTCTTTAAAATCATTGTCTAAACAATAAAAGGATTTGTGAAGCCCCCAAATTATTTACTCTAAATAATATTATTGTTCCATTAATAATTGCATTCTTCTGCATTTTAAATGTTTTATCAAAACAGAATAGTATGTTCCATGTCATTTAGACAATCCTATATAATTTATTTTTGATTAATATATATTGAATCTTACTTCATTGACTTTAATTACTAGAAAATACCTCATTACATTATTTTTTAAAAAATGTATTTATTTATGCATACAATTACTGGGTACAGGCAGAGGTGCAAGGGGGTGAGAGGATTCACCAGAGACAGAGTGGGGAGCAGAACAGGCAGATTAAGAGAAGTACACTGCTGAGGGGAGCAGCGGGTGAGGCAGGAGAGGTCTGCTGCACCATGTGTGTCCCCTACCTGGCTGGGGATTGAACTTGTGCTGCAGTGGCTGCTGATGCTTCATAGTGCCGTGCTTAACCCCTTGCACCACCAGGAAGGCCCTGCATTATATTATTAAAGTCACAATTTATTTCTGCATTCTCTAACTGTCCCAGGATTTCACAAACCAGCTGCAGAGATGATATAAAATCACTCCATATAAAGGGGTTTCAGGGAGCAGGGAGGAAATAAAAAAAATACATCTGAAAAATTTCTTCCCCATGCAAATGATAAAAATTCAAGTATATACCAGAAAAAACTGTAGCAGTCATTCAGTTTGAGACTTCTGTTGAGGAGAAAAATAGGTTTCTGTTATTTTGAAGAAAAGTTTGGAGACCAGAAGTTTGAGAATTGTGTGAATAATGATATAAACACTCAACTTAAAATCCAGTGGTAAGTCAAATATTGCCCAAGGATGCTAGGCAGCTAATTTAAGATCCCTCAGGTGAGTCTTTGGTAATAAAGGTAAGTGTTTTACTACAATTTCATCCAGTGCAGTGAATTTTCAAGGAGAAGAATACTTGCATAAAATGTTCAGAACACAGCTTCAGATGGAAATCCAGCTAACATGTTTCCTTAAAGCCGAGTTCTCATGTAAATCATTCCTTTCTTGGTTATATTGCTTGTTTTATTTGAGCAATGTCTAATAAGTGAGCGTTTAGAATGTTTCCAATTTTAACTGGAATCAAGATGATGAGCTGAACATCCTTTCATACATATCTTTGTATCAATATTTCACTAATTCATTAATTTTTAGATTTGGAATGAATAGGTGAGAGGGAATGCATATTTTTATGTTCCTCACACCTGTTGCCAAATTGCCCTTCTGAGATGGTGAAAACTAACATCTCTCAAAAGCAGTATTTGAGAGCAGCCACTTTCCCCATTGCCAAGACTGAAGTTTTGCTTTATTCTTAATGACTTGCAATCTCAAACCTCACTTGTATAAATATTCTTTAAACAAAATGCAGCAAGTGACCACTATAACGTAAACTCTTCCTTACAGTTTATTAGCAAAGTGTTCCAGAAGACTGGCTTTGGAAGAATTAAAAAAAATGAGCAAACATGCGAATTTGTCCTCAAATCTTGGTTTAGATTTATCTCTTACAGGAAATTCTCTTAATTTCCCAGCAGGAAATTATGTTGTAGACTGCAGGGATATTCTGAATTTTGGACATTGATCAAAATATTAGGTGTGCATGCAGAGTGGAAAAAAAGGAACAGCAAGATGAGGAGTCTAAACATTTTACACCCTATATAGCAACTTCCAGAAAAAGTTTTGTTTACTTGAATAGTATGCCTAAAGCTTGTGATAGGAATTAAATCAGTCATGAATCCATTATATCAATATTGTGGAATGAGATTTGGATGTGAAATTGGGAGACCTTTATGTCTACCTCACTGAGTCAGATGATGAAATTACATTTGACAATCAAGCAACATAAGTAATTTACAGCACCCTTCAGAACGGTAATTGTTAATCCAGAGCCAGGATACTGGTAACATAATTGTGACTCTGATCCACCCAGTATGTGACTGACTCATCGTTATGTGATATGGTTAAAGGGTGAGCTATTTGAAACCTGCTTTTCCTGGAAGATAAGTAGAAAAACAAAAAGAAGTCCAAAAATACCTGCAGGTGCCTCTCTTGAGCTTGTTAATTTTAAGCAAATACACAATAATAACATTTTAAGGACTTAACATCTGTAAAATTTATGCCACAATGTTCTGAAATCATAAAAAGTATTTTATATATTTTAATATTTTACAAAACTACATTATTCAAATAATGTTTTTTCTTTCAAACTTGAGGCAATGTTCTCAAACCCATAGACGAGACTAGGTAATAGCCATACAGAAACTTCCACAATTATTTTCGATAAAGCCAATATCCAAAAATCATCCTTCACAAAAATACACACTGGAGGTAGCAACCTGATATGCTGAGAACTCCTGGCTCCCTTGAGCAGGCAGTTTACAATTTGGAAAAGAGTGAGGAAGAGTCCCAGTTCCCAAGCCCATGGGTGAGAACATCAATCATTAGTTTTCATTTGCAAACAGCTCAGGGAACCTCCTATCTGGCAGGCCCGTCTTAAAGGAAAACACACAGTGGTGATGCGGTGACCTGTCAGCTAAAGCACATTTTCTCATTTATCAAATCATTAGTCACAGTGATGGAGAGAGCTTGGATCACTTAGGTCATTCAGTTTCCCCTCCCAGCTCCTCTTGGCTCTTACAAAGCCACCCGCTCCCTGGAAAGGATTGTCCTGCTCTCTAGAAGTCAGCTTGACAGTGTCTTCTAACGCTTACTAGATCCCCTACCTAAGATCCTGGCCCATTGGATTTCTGTGACATGCCATACTTAACGTTAGAGGAATTCCCTCTGCTCTGGTGTGGATATCAGATATAGATCCATTAAGGAAAATCAATCACATCACTCCTGACTTTATTTCTGGGCCTTATTTCATGGTGGCTATGAAGTGACAGTCTTCACTTTTTCCCCTTTCTTGTGGTAGACTGATTCTAAAAATGGCCTCAGTTGTTACTTTCTCCCTGTATCCACATTCTTTGCAGTAAGACTTTCAGCTTCCTCCTTCCAGTCCATGGAGACTGGGATGGGCTAAAGACTTCAGTGTTTTATGTCAAAAGTGGGAGGACAACCTTTTCTGAAAAACAATCTGAAAACAAAATGAGTGAAGCTATGAAGGAAAGGTGATATGAAGGGAGGTAAATTTGAGAGGCAGTTTTGACCTTGTCTCTCCACTGCTGACAACTTTCCCACAACTCTCAGCATGTCTGATTTGTTTGGAGATGGGTGGGGGTGCTTGCAGTGAGAAGAAAAGGGCAGAATAGAGGGCTGATGGGCAATAGAAATTTAGATTTAGGCTCCAGTGGCGCAATCGGTTAGATTTAGCCAAAGCCAAATATGCCTCCTTCACACACAGTGGAAATTCCAGTGCTGTTATTCTGTAATGTGGCCATGGCTATCTAATCATACAGAATAAGAAGCTCACTGACAGCAAGTGATCTACGCCAGGTTATCCTCTAGCTGGTGACGGTGCAGTGATTTGAATTTGGTGTCCTGATTCTCAAGTGTTATTTATACATATGGCACCAGAGTCATGCTATAGTTTTGATATCCCGTCGGAGTGTCATCAAGCCACTATGGTAGTTCGTTGAATGGACAGTAGCAAAGAAGAACACTATACATGCCCTATTTTTGCCAAGGTCCCTCTCGTATGATGGGAAGAGGATATGACTAGGATTTAAAGTGAACATAAACACCCAGTGGGATATGGTGGCGGATTGCTGGGGCTTTGGTGTGGGCATGGTGTGATAACACACACTTGTAGGTGTGTGAACCTGTACACCTAAGTCACATGGGGTGTTGTAACCAATATTAATTCAATGGACAAAATAAAAAGAAAAAACACTGATGCTTGAGTCCTGGTTCTGTCTCTTCGTTTCTACTTGGTCTTCCCCTCAAATAATCTCACTGCTAAAATGGAAATGATCACCTTGCCATGTAATACCTGGTATAGAACAAAAAGCAAGTGAGTTCATGCAAATTACAAAAGTAGTAACTAGTAAAGCACTACAACACCAAATTAATGGGATTTCTCAGCACTGTCTTCCTTTGTCTGTTATGTACTTCCCCATTCTATGAAGCTTTCTTGAACTCAGACTCTCCTAGTCCCAAATTTACCAACCCAGATAGTTCCTCCTCCTCCTCTGTTTTCTGTCTTTGCTATAACCCACACCTGCTTCAATCCAGCACCTAAAAATTTTTATCTCAATTATACACCAGGATGGAGACGGAATCAGTTCATTCCTGTATCCCTCAGGACTTAGTGCAAAGCTTGGGTATTCAATCAATACTGTGGAACTAATACCTGAATGTGCACAATGTAAAATATGCAGTTATGATTGAGTATCTCTTTGTGGAAGTTTTCAAGGATATAAAGTTACGGGCCTCTAAATCTGATAAAAGTTTCAAGATCAGAAAAATATCTTCCACATAAATGGAGAATTTCTAATCTAACAGGCATTATATAGTATTTAATTTTCAAAGTAATGGTTTCAGTTTTAGCATGAAAACCTAATTCTTTGTGTGTCGGGAAGGAAATTTTCTGTGCTGCCCAACTTGAATGACTCCCTAAATAATAAAGTCACCTAAAATGAGTCACCTTAGTTGAACAGAGAAATTAAGCATAGCTGCTCTGTAAAATAGTTCAAAATTTGTCCAAAGTTATTTCCAAGCCTTAGCTGACTTTTAAAAATCAGGTGGCATTTGAAGATTGAGATTAGAGATGGTGAAAGCACATATTTCAATTATTTGAGGAAGCAAAAAGCAATCTTGATAAAACAGGTGAAATCTGTAAAGTTCTTCTTTCTGGTCCAGGGAACAAATACAGAGCCCAGAATTCAAAATTCAGGACATCCATTGTAGCAAATTCCCTAGCATTATGATTGATCAAAAGAATTAGCTTATAGATTTTAATAATATAAATATGTTATAATAAAAATATAATAAGTCACAGAGTTGCCACCCACGCTCTGATGCCGGAAAGCTGGGCAGGGCACAGCAACTGCTGGGGCTGCAGCGTAGAAGCTTGCGCCGTGACTAAACTATGATTTTGTTTTCCTCTAGATCCCACTCCTGAGATATACATCTTGAGCAGCTCTGAATTAGAAATTCCTTTTTTTCCCTTTTAAATGAATAGTTTGGAATTTTTATTAATTTTGTAACAATTCTGCAAACATCTTCACTGTCACTTCACTAAACGCTTGAAACACTTCACTAAAAACACTTCCCTCCTACTGAAAGTTCCCATGTGCAGCTTCCACCAAGCTCTCAGCTCTACCCCAGCCCTGGCAAAACACTGCCCTGCTTTCTATCCCTGCACTTTTTCCTTTTCTAGAAGTTTCATATAAATTTGAATCACTATTATGACATCTTTTGTGGCTGGTAGTAGATCTCTTTTACATAACATGAAGCTTTGACCTTCAACTGTGGTGTTTCATGTTCAGTGGTTCATCCGTCTCTTCCTTCAGTAAAAGCCCACAGTATGGCTATTTCAAACTGTAAGTTCACCAGCGAATGCTTCGTTTCTGGCTTTTGACTGGAAACAATAATACTACAAATGTGCAAGTCTCTTGTGGACTTGTATCTGCATTTCTCTTCAGTAGATTTCTGGGAGTGGCACTGCTGGGTAGAATAAGGGGTGCAGTTTTTCCCCTAAGAAATCTGAATTAGAAATTCTTGATGGTCATCCCACCCATCCTTGAAGATCTAAGATATGTTGGACCACACAGGAAGCCAGCTGACCTAAGCGAGTGCTGTTATTTCTTTGAGAAGGAAAGGTGCATTAGGTGCCCCCAAATATCCCCTAGTTGCCGGCTGAGGGGGTGGGAAGCCTTAGAACTGGTGGGTCCTGATTTTGCCTCCTTTTGAACATGGAGTCAGCTCACCCACAGGTAAATGCACAAGACAATGGAGACAGCCAGATTTGGCTTCAAATCCCAGCTCTGCTCTCCCTGGCTGGGTAAATCTTTTACCTGTTTTCAGGGTTCATGTTTTAAATAAGGGACATGGATTCTGATTATGTGGGAATGCTGTGGGAATTCGGTGTGGTGTTATTTGTTGTAAAGTCATCAGCACAGTGTCTACAGAGTACACGGTACAAGTGAAGAGTGAAAAAGTAGAAGGGAGAGGGAAAGAGGATGTAGGCAAAGGAAAGGGACTTACTTGTGTCTCGGGCCCATCCAGCATGGACATAAAATGAAGACAGGTTTTCTCCTTCAAATTCTGAGGGAAAATTATCCTCTGGAGCAGTCCATGAAGGTGGCAAGTGAAAATATCATGGATCTGGAAATCAAGAGATAAATTAGAGTCAAGATTGACTGTGAAACATTTTGTGAAGCAGGAGAGGTTATTTGATTTCCCTTTTAGGTTTTCACTGCTGTCAGTTGAAGATTCTGGAGTCATGGGCTGGCTTTTAGACCATTGTCCCTCAGGGTCACAAGATGGTGGGACCCTGCCTCTGATCCCCTTTGGGAGGAGGGCTGCAAGGCAACAGAATGGGTGGGGCCTTCCAGTGACAGCAGATGAGACAACATAGCTTGTCTTTCATCTCCTTTGAGTGCTGGTGATTCCCATAATGTTTCTTTGAAAAGTGAGTCCCATTCTAAGACAATGTTCCATAGACACTGTGCTAATGACTTTACATCAAAGAATGGACTCTTTGTTTTTAATCAAAACCAGTGACATAATTCGTGGCACTCAGTTCAAAATGGAAATATGGATCCCCTTGTTTAAAAAGAAGTGAGGACACCTTCTGCATTCTCTTCCCTCAACGCCCCCATCCCTGCTATTGTAGTTTTAATTTTCTGTTTATGCTAATGCTCCCTTGGACAACAGCATATTCCAGGGGGAGTTATAACCCAGGCATAAAGAATTAGTCAAGAGCATAGGGTAGTACTAGGGTCTCAGCATTTGGGTAGTATTTGGGTCTCAGCACACTATTCAGCAAGCACAGCACATGCACCTGACCCCAGCTCTCCATGCACCTCCAGCCAGGTTCCTCTGGGCATGAAGATCGCAGTGGTTGCTGGGTGGATACAGATGGTTAAGAACACATCCTGGGAGGCAGCAGGAGAACTGCCCTGTGCCCAGGCTGCAAGGCCCCACTTGTGTTCTGTTCTCCCATCAGGTTTCATTATAAAACTGCAAATTTAAAGATAAATCCTTAAGAATTTGGAGATGGCGTCCACAGAGTATTTAGTCTAAGGATGAGGCTCCTTCTAAGTGTGGGGTCTTGGGAAAATGTACTTGTTGCATTTTGATCAAATTGATCCTAGCTTTCCTATTGATAAGAAGAGTGACTAAAAATCATGTCAAAATCATCATTCCTATCTAGCGATTTGAATCAATTTTTTGCAAATGGCTGGATTGTAAATGCAGCATTGGAATTTCTGAGCATGGCTGGGATATTATCAGTTGCAAAGACAGCAAAACAAAATGAGAAAAGATTCAACCCTCCAAAATTCTTAATAATAAAACAATAATTACTATTTTTTGGGAAACCACATAAGGTGTTCATTAAGATTAATCTGACTTCCAACATCCACAGTTTTAAATTATATGATTTTTTCCTGGTTCTCCCACTGAGTATGGTCCCTTTTCACTTCAAAATTGCTTAACCTCTTTTTTATAATTATTTTTTAAATTTTATGTTTTTTCTTCTTTTATTTATTTATTTTCTCTCACAATGTTTGCTTTCTTTTCCCACCACCAGTTCACCCATGCACCGTCCCCATAGTCCTTTGCTCTTCCCGTCTCTGTCTTGATCCCAGTCCCAAAATTTTTATTGTTTTCCTGTTTTCTCTAGGTTTGTGCTGGCCAGTTGCCCTAGTTACCTTATGCTGGCCAGTTACCCTATGCTCTTGACTAATTCTTTATCCTGGGCTACACAATGTGAAACCTGGTTTCTATCACTATGCCTTGACCCATCTTTCCCCAGGAACAAACATCAGTATCACTTGCTTTTGATCTATTGTTCAGTTGCCCCTCATTAATCTTCTGGTTGATAGGCCAGCCACTACAGTCACATTTGCCAATGTATACATTTACCTTGAAAGCTTAAGGAAGAAGGAAACCCCACTTGCCTGGAACACAAATACAAATACCATGGCAGAGGAGATTATCTTTAAAAACAACGATTTGGTTCAACCAATGCATGTTAAGAGCTCATACATGAGTACCAGTTATCTGCAAATGGGTTTATCAACCCTGTCCAAATGAAAATAGACATTTAAAGCCATTCAAAACTGGGGCAGTATTCTGGCTTTAGATACATGGGCTAAACAAAATCTTGCTCAAACCAGTTCCAACTCAATCCCAGCCATGAGATTAAAGACAAAATTGTCTGCATGTGGCTCCATCTGAATCACTAACAGACTTCTGTCAAAGTGACATGCTTTTGAAAGGTACTTTGTATAATTTCATATTGGACTTACATCATGTGGTCCAGTAACAGACAGACTTATCTGATAAGTAAGCTGGTTTTTATAAATAGGCTTTAATATATATGTACATAACATTGAAAATTTGAATGCAGCTCTTCTTTTGCTTTTTGTTTGTGTATTTTATATGAATTCATTATTTAAAAACTAAAATAAGGCAATGTAGATGTTCACGGAGCTGCATTTTATTGACACATTTTTAAGAAAAGTGTGAACATTTTTGTAATTTAAAATTGGTGGCCCAAGATATAAATCAATATGTGAAGTGACTGTCCACCCTTTAAGTGGAGGTGTTCTGTGTTATTTTGAGTTTTATCATACTGTTTATGGAACTATATCCCATTCATAATATGACACTGTATATGTGTTTTGAAAAAGAATTTACTACTGAAAAACAAAATGAAAATGTCAGCAAGTGTTTTTCATATTACCAGTTCAGCTCTCCACTGGATATGGAAGTAAAAAAATGGTAGATTACAGAGACTTTATACACAAAATCGGACATTCTAATAGAAATTGGTTTTCATTCTGCAATACTAATTATCAGTTTTCAAGAGAAAATACATGATTTCTTTCTAAAACACAAAAGTCAGCAACACCTGAACACTTGCCAGATTTTGAGAAACTCTAGGCTTCCCCTGCTAATAAGCATTAGTGCTTAACAATGCTGCCAGGACATTCTCGTGTGATATAAGAACCTCTGTGCATTGCAAATATGAAGATAAGTGGGAGAGATCTTGTGAAACTCAAGCACTTTTTGCCTCTACCTATAGTAATTAGTCTGAAAAGCAGTTAAGATGACACACGGCTTGGGAGAAGACAGATGTAATTTCACTCTTCGCCTTGATTATTTTACCGGTGCATGGATGACTGAAGATGTCATAGGTTATAAACTACTATATGTCACACACAATTAAACAAGGAAATTAGCTTCTTCTTTATATAAAAATGATATCTGTGCCTGCCTAACCCTGATTCACTGAAAGAATCGCCAAGCTATGTCTACTCTGTCCTACCTGGGGAAGACATGGATCTTAGCTGTGACAAGCTGTAGCTTAGATTTAAGATGAAAAACTTGTTAAGACTGTTTTAAAGTCTGCAAGGCTTAGGCTGCAGTGATTAAATGCATGGACTTTGAAGTGCTCATGTTTTGTGTTCAGTCCTGATTGTCACTTACAATTGTGTGGCAATGTAGATGACTTCATTTTTCTGTCCTTCGGTTTTTTCATCTATAAAATAGTAGTAATAGTATTTCTGCCTCACGAGAATGTGATGAGTGTTAATTGGATAAGGTCTGTGAAAGGGTACATCTATAGGCAATGGTACCATGGCTACTAATGTTCACTTTTGTGTTTTCTTTTATGTATGATCTCAATGGATCATGTACAAGGCATCTCTAGAAAGGCACAGATAGGAAAGGCACAGACTTTCTTATACTAGTTCTTAATCTCAGAATAACCTCTAGCTACAAATGCAAATAATCTCCTTTCTTTCTCTTTCAAACAGTTCCTCCATTTAACATATATCCCTAATTCTCTACATACACCCAGAAGAAATTAATGAATATTTTACAAAGCATAAATGGTGGCATTTCAGAAAAATACATCAGAAATAGACATAATTTCTGAAGATTTCATGAAAATTGACAGTACACATTAAAAAAAGCAAATATCTGCTGTTAGAAAAAAGAAAACTTTTATTTCCTTAACCTATCTATTACTGCATCTATCCTCTTATTTTCTCCTCATTTCCTTAACCTCTTTCTATTTATTATTAGGGCTGGAAAAATATACTTTGCAATTATTCAAATCTAGTTTGTTGGCCGTGAAAATCACATTCATCTTTGAGACAATGAACCTTGTACCTAACGATGTGACTTACCCAGAGTTGCATAATTGATGACAAACTTGAATGGCCTCTGTGTCAGTGAAGATTCAATTGCAGAAACAGGATCTACTTTCAACATTTTAGGCAGAAAGGCACTTAATGTTCACAGCATTTAAATTATTCAGTCCTCCCTGTGTAATAGTCTCTGCACCAGGGATGTTACATGTATGACCTATTTAGTCCTTCCAACTGGCCCATCAGGCTATTTCTTCATTTCACAGATAAAAAAAACTCAGGACACAGAGTTGCCCAGAGTAACACACTGCTGGCCATGGCTTCCAACTGGTCCATCAGGCTATTTCTTCATTTCACAGATTAAAAAAAACTCAGGACACAGAGTTTCCCAGAGTAACACATTGCTGGCCATGGCTTCAACTTGAATATTCTGGTCCAGAGCGCCCAAGCCCTAACTATTGAGCTGTCCTCTCTTACAGTACAGAGTATAGGACACTTGAAGGTATTATCCAAATTCCTAAAAGGGTTATCAAAGATATGCCTCCAGGGTTGACTTACAGGCTGACACAGCAGAACTGACCTGCCAAGAAGATGGAGCCCTAACGCTGGCAGGACAATCATTCCTGCCTTCGGGATAGTAATGTTATAGCTCGTGAGACACATACCACAATCACTGTCTCCAGAGTTATGCTGTGTCTTCTATATTCCACAAGCAAAATGTGTATCTTGCATCCGCTGCCTCTCTCCATGGCTAATCCCATTTGGAATCTAGTTCTGCTGCCAATCACTGAATCCAACTGGCAGAATTTGAATCACATCTGGAACCCAGCTTTGCATTCACTGAACTTGAAAAACACACCCAAAGAAGGACGGGAAAGATGAAGAAAGCCAATATGAAGCATCATGTGAGAACTTCAGTAAGAGAATTTCTCCTTTGCTTCAGCATTTCCTCACTACATGTATGTACGTATCACTTTGAGTATAATTATGCTCATGCTTATGAAATAGAAAGAATAAAATTACCAGTGAATGAAATAAGATGTCTTGTTTTCTGTTTTCTTTCCTTTCTAGTTGCACTGGCAGATAACAGTCTTGCAGAAGACATAGTTAGCTATGATGGTCACAGAATAATATCTCAGACTTTCTTTGTTTTCTAAGCTTCCTTGACAGACTGACAACTTCTGATGTAGGAATTCTGCAAACAAGATAAACAAAATTGAGGGTGAGAGGAAATGAAGAGCCAGTTCTACTGAAGCATTCCAGAAAAGCAACAGTTTCATTCTCAAAATCTAGTTCTCAAAGAAAACTATAAAACCAATTCTTGAAAACCGAGTATGGATTTGAGGCATCCTGGAGGGGAGGGGGAGAATGTGGGACAAAAGGAGGGGTGAGGAAGGAGGAAGACACATGGACTATGGGGGTGGATTTTGGGAGCCTTGGTGTTAGGAGAGCCACAATGACCACACCTACAGGGAGAAATTCGCTATTGCCAAAATATTAGCAAAGATGGAAAGACAATGCTACTTCATGAATTTAACAAAATGTAGTGTACATTATACTAGGAAGCTTTTAAAAATTCAGTTCACTTCTCTCACTAAAGATTTAATGAGAATCTCCAAGAATTAGGACCCCCAAATTTTTGTTGATAAAGCCCTTCAAACAATATAATACTCACTCTGCCCAGACACCAGTGCCTCAGCTACTTGTCTGTGAAAAGTCATAACACACATTTTCGAGAAGGAAATAACTGGTGGCAGCAGTGGGGAGAATAATACCAAAAAAGTACACTTATTATTTTTTTTCAAAGTGGGTGTAAATACAGCAGATAAAAGAATGAGAACAAGTAGGAAATGATCTTATATAATAACTAACACACTGTTTTGTAATTTTAATCAAATGTGGCATTCTCAAATAATGCTTTCAGCTTGGTTTTCCTCTCACATGATCATAAAGTCATTTCCTACATAAGGGAAAAAAACATACACTGGTCTAGACTCCCTCTTCTGCACGTATTTCTTTTTAAAGATTTAGTCTATTTATGCATCCAGAACTGTGGTATAAACCAGAGGTGTGGTGTGGGGTGGTGAGAGGATTCACTAGCGTGGGGAGCAGTACAGGCAGATAGACTGAAATACACTGCTGAGGGAAGCAGCAGGTGAAAAAGACAGATGAGGTCTGCTGTGCCCTGTGGGTCAGTTCTCTGGCTGGGGATGGAACTGGTGCCGTGGTGGCTGTGCATAGCTTCATAGCGCAGTGCTTAACCCCTTGTGCCAGCAGGTAGGCCCTTCTGTACATATTTCTTTCAACACATATGTAATTCTGTTCTCACCCTCTAGGAGTCATGCTTTTGATTTTGAGTCTTGAATGGCATAAGGCAAACTCCATTGCATCCCTTCCAAGCAAAAAAAGAAACATTTTTCCAACTCTCATTGTATATCCTGTCCTAGAGCCCCCAGAGATCTGAAGTCCTGGGATAAGCAGCTAAAATTGTGGGTCTAGGGAAGAGCAAGACAGATGACACAGAGACAAAGAAATGGCTGCTTTGGGTGCCATTTCTGGGAAGTGACACTAGAGAAACTCACACTGGTTGGGGCTCTTCTCCAGACTCTTCATGAATATCTCCTCTTTTTCAATACCCCAAACCAGTACTCTAAACTTAATATGCCCAAAACCTATTATTTGGTTTTCGAATACACTTGAGCCTACATGTGTCACTCATGCCCCCATGTCCCTATATCGACAAAGGGTCCATTATAGATCTAGTTGCACAAACTAAAAACCTAAGGATCGTCACTGACACCTTCTTCTCACCCGACGTCCACAGTTAGTCCAGGCCAAATCCAGTGGATTTTACATCTCCTATGTCTCTTCCATGTTTGCACTTTTTCTTCTCTATCTCAAACAAAACAGTATTCTGAGCTACGATCATCTGCCACATGAAGTTCGGAAACAGAATCATAGCTGGTTTCACTGCATCCCCTGCCTGCCTCTTTCTAAAACCCATTCTTCATGCACTATCCAGACTGAGCTTTCCAAGCATGAATCTAATCAGTCATCTCCATTGCCTTATAAGCATCATTGGTGTCTTTCCACTGCTCTTCAGATAAGGGGAAAGATTTGGATTTTGCTAAAACTGCAATAGTTAATTTGACCAGTCCCTACCCACTTTTTGAAACTCTCACAGAATCTCTACTACCTATGAATTTTCTTTGGTTTTACATATTTCTTATACTTACTCTTAATTCAGGGTCTTAATGCATCCTGTCCCACATGTTTAAAATCCTCTTCCCTCCCACCTGATTCAATTTTTTTTTTAACCTCCCCTCAAATGTCAATTCCATTTCTTCAGAGAGGTCATCACCAAGTCAATTCCTTGTTAGGTACACTCATGCCACCACGTGTTTCTCTATCAAAGACCCTATTACAGTTGTACCTTTATGATAATGTAATTAATTAGCATTTGTATATACACTGGACAATTCTCCTTTTGGGGTTCAGGACTATGCTTTCCTTAGTGCTGGTCTTATCTTTGGCATATAGCAGAATTTCATAGATTTTTGAATGAATGTTAAAATGGAGTTTTGGAAGTATGTAAACTTAAATTTCATATTTCTTAATATCTCTCCAACTGTGCCATTGAACAACTAATGGCAGTTCTACAACTGTGCTACAGAAAGTGGAGTAGAAAGAAGTGCTTTGGGGCATCCTGCTTGTCTGAGGTCACTCAGATGATATGAAATGGTTGATCACAAACGACATGTTCTGATAAAAGCAAACCCTCCAACTGGTCTCTGGTTATGCCTGTACAAACATCTGCATGAACACATAAAAATCAGGCTCTCCTCTCATTCTGAGATTTACACGTGCTTGACATTGTCAAGACCCTTGTTTCCTGGATATTCATAAATTACATGGGAGTTTCTTTTACTTACAATGGTTAATGATCCTTCAGCTCTAGGTATTTCATTTGTTTGGTGATTCCGATGCTATAGTTATGCTACAGGTTTTATATGCCAGGCATTTGCATCGAATCTTATTTTTCAAAGCAGTCCCAGCAAAATACTCTTTTTATTTTGCAAATGAAGAATCAGGTTCAATATTATACAGACAAGCAAGAATTGTGGCAAATATTGCATTTAAATGTATTTGATTCTAAGGCTTATGGCAGTTTTTTTCTCTTTAATATCACATATCACTTCTAACTTATCATCGGAGAAGACAAGGAAAAATTAGAGAACAATAACTGTAATTAATTCAAGAAAATGAAATCTGTGTGTGTGCCTCACTGCTTTCTCCCGGCTCCCTCCACCTGTTTCTATCTAATTGCATTTTCTAGCTCAGAGGATTCGCAGAATTCTTTCTTCTGACAACATTTGCAAAGTCAGCAGGATAATGTTTCGCCAGGACAGGAAATCATCACTATCTTGAGCAAAAAGAGAGCAACCCCAAGAATATTAGAGTATTTACTCTGAAACTGTTTGGAATGAATAATGGAAATATCCCAATTACAAGTGAAAACACTTCTAATTTCTCTTAGAAGTCTTCCTTTAAGTTTCCGGTATATAAACACAAACCTGCAAAACCTTAGAATTGTGGAATGAATCTCTTTCCTGATTTTCCTGACGGTGATTACTGAAGACTCTATCATTGTTTAAGAGAAGGCACTAAATCACTAGAGTTCTGGAAACCCAGATTATAATTACAGAATTGTTGAGTATTTTCATTGAGGAAAGTCAAACATTATCTAATCAGACTTCTTGAAGGTACCAGTGAGAAAAGTGAAATTCAGAGCAGGAGGACACATAGCCAAATTCACAAGTCAGGCCCTTCCATTACAATCGTACTTCAAAGGGACTGCACTAGTTACAATAGCCAAGCTATGGAAACAACCCAACTGCCCAGCGACAGATGAGCAGGTAAGGAAGATGTGGAATACACAACAGAACAGTACTCAGCTATGAAAAAATCGATGAATTCTTGCTATTTTTGACATTAATGAAGCCGGAGGGGATTATGTTAAGTAAAAGAAGTCTGAAGGAAAAACACAAATACCTGATGAATTCACTTATACATGGAACATAAAGAAACAAAAGAAAAGGAACAAAAATAAACCCTTGAAATATGACTGCTAAACTGAGGTTATCAGAGAAGGGTGGGGAGGGGTTGCATGGGGCTTTAGTGGTGGGTGTAATGTGAGAATGTGCATTTGTTGAGGCGTGAACTTATATCCCTAAAACATACACAGTGTTGTAAACCAACATTACCTCAATAAACATAAATTTTAAAATCCCTGTTAGCGCTAAAAACTAGTCTTCAACAAATAATTAGCAGGAAACAAATATTTAGCTTCCCATTTACCACCCTGCCCATCACTCCTGAGGAGCCAAGAGCTGCAGGGCATGAGAGGATCTCCTTTATTTTCAGTTCCAAAATTCTCCTTTCACAAAGGATCATATTTTCGACAAGTGTGAGGTCATACCACTCTTTGGGGCCGTATATTTGGGAAAAACAAGTGTCCGACAGGATGTGTCTACGGAGCAGAGTCAATTCAACCAGGACTAAGTTGACCTATTGACAATTTTTACAACAAATATCTCATTTTTCACCTTCTCTAGGTCCCAGAAAATAGGTTGTAACAACATTTGTAAGTTCTGCACGCCAGGGGCCAAGAGAAACTGCAGATTGGGGTTCTTTGGCAGAGGGCTCCCACCGAGATGCAGAGACCTACCTCCTTGGGGGGCTTTCCCCTGACCTTAATGTATTGGCCTCATGTATATAACAGCTTGAAAACATTACAGAGGCCCCCCAGCCAGCATGGTGTCTCCCAGTCATGTCCAGCTTTGGAATACAGTGACAAAAAGTCCTGAAAAGCCGCAGGGAGACAGTGACCTGCGTAACTCTACTTCTGGTGGGGACAAAGATCAGGCCCGTGAATTTTACCAGCAGGTCAGATTGCAGAATTGCAACATCACCAGCCTAAGCACAGAGGTTGGGACTGTGTGAGCTGTTAAGTGTGGTATGTGCTATCACAGACATGGAGACCAAAACGCTAGCTACGTCTAGTGTGGGGGTTTTACCTACTGTGACGGTTCTCAGCAGGCGTACCTTTCTTTACCCCTTGGGGGAAATTTGGCCATTCCAAGAGATACTTTCTGTTAGCACATCAGGGTATGAGCTTGTCATAACTAGTGCACAGAGCTCAGGGATGCTGCTTAATATCAAGCAATGCATAGTACAGCTCCCTACGACAAAGAATTTCCAACCCAAAATGTCTATGCTGATAGTGTTGTGAAACCTTTATCTGGAATTAACCAGACAGACAATAAATAGACAAGATAATTCAAAGGAGTTCATGTCAGAAGGCCTATAATCCCTTTTCAAGATGTACAAATGCAGACAAGTGTTCTGTTACCCTCTGTTCTTTATTTTCCTCAGTTACAGGTATAACAAAGCAAGCATACCTCTAGCAGAAGGGACATTATAGTGATAGTAATGATAGTGATTGATCCAAACTCTTTTCCTGCTCTACTTTTATTGCCTCCTGGCAATGAAGATAATTTAGCATTCGATCTCTTACTAGATACTTTTTTAAATCCCATTTTTTATTGCAGTAATATTGCAACATAATATCTATGTTTTAGGTGTACAGGTTCACACTTCTTCAAACATATGATACCACAACATGCCTACCATCAAACATTTAATAATCTTCCACCATAATCCATTTATACTTTGCTACCTCCCTAGTAAGCTCAGTTGTTTTCAGAATCCAATGATTTGGTTATGACTTGGGTGTTCATTTTCTTTATTTCTTTATATTTCACATATATATGAAATCATCTGGCCTTTCTCCTTCTGAATTACTTCACTAAGTATAATTTTTTTAAGTTCCAACAATATGATAACAAAGAACAATATTTTATCTTTTTTTATAGCTGAGTAGTATTTCCTCTTTATTCACTGTTCCATCAATGGACACTTAGGCTGTTTCTGTATCTTGGCTATGTGAATAGTGCAACAATGAACATATGAGTTCATGTCATTTTGAACTAGTGTTTTCATATTCTTCAGATAAATACTGAGGAATAGAACAGCTGGATCAAATGGTATTTCTATTCTTAGCTTTTGAAGAAACCGCAATACTGTTTTCCACAGTGCCTACGTCAATTTGCATTCTCACCAACAGCATTTAAGACTTTCCTCTACTCCACTTCCCCACCAAAACTTGTTTTTTGTCTTTTTGATAACAGTCATCCCAACCAAAGTGAGGTGATAGCTCATTTTGGTTTTGATTTACATTTTCATAATGATAAGTGATGAGAAACATCTTTTATGTGTTGTTGGCCAGCTGTATATCCTCTCTGATGAAATGTCTATTTAGATCTTCTGCCAGTTTTTAATTGGGTTTTTCTTCTTGTTATTGTTGTTGAGTTGTACAAGTTCTTAAAATGCATTTTGGATGCAATCCTTGTCAGATGTATGACTTGCAAGAATCTTCTCCATACAGAAGATTGTCTTTTCATTTGGGGCCATGGCTTTTTTCGTGGTGCAGAATATTTTTTTTTAAAAGATTTTTTTATTTATTTATGCATACAAGCACTGGGGTACAAGCCAGAGGTGTGTGTGTGGGGGGGGGGGTTAAGAGGATTCACCACAGAGAGCGGGGAGAAGAACAGGCAGACCGATGGAAACACACTGCTGAGGGCAGCAGCGGGCAAGGCAGGAGAGGTCTGCCATGCCATGTGGGTCCTGTCCCTGGTCGGCAGCAGGGCTCGAACTCGTGCTGCAGTGGCTGCGGTTTGCTTCGTAGTGCGTTGCTTAACCCACTGCACCCCCAGGGAGGCCCAGTGCAGAATTTTTTAAGTTTGATGTAGTCCCATTTGTTTTTGCATCATGTGTCTTCTTTATAGATCCCTATACAGATGGTGATATTTAAATGTCATTAGAAGGGAGCGACACAATATCTTTGTAGAGTCTTCTAGGTTCTATAAAATGTCTCTCATGTTGTGAAGGATTCAGACAAAAATGTAAGCATTTAGAGTCATCAAGTAATTATGAGAACTGCTAAATTCTCAGCAATGGATGCTGAGATAGAAAGTAAGGCAGGGGATTGACTTTAGGTGGTGTTGTCATGAGAGAATTTTCAGAGGAGTCGTTTAAATGGAAACATGAGTATGAGAATGTTTAAAAATGTATAGTGTATAGACGAGAGAATGCCTAGAAAGTAGCTTGCATGTATTTAAAAGTTGAAAAATTGCAGGCAAGTTTGATGAACTGAATGGGAATCTGTGTGCCTAGAACATTGTGAACAAAGCAGATGTAATGATAGAAATGATTAGAGAGTTTGGGGAAAGGGGTAGGTCAGGAAGGATTTTGAATACCATCACCAGGTCTTTTTATTTCAGAACTAGAGGAAAGTTACAGACAGGCTTGATGCCAGAGTGGTGTGATGCAATTTATTTTTTAAAGGTGATCAGTTTTCTTGCCCATGGTTGATATAGTGACTCAGTTCACCTAAAGGTGTTCCTAGGAATTTTCTAAGAATGCTGGTTGCCACACCCACATGACTTCTCCCATTATTGGTTACCTTGGTTAAAATGTCATGTGTAGCAGGGATTTTGCATGAGCCAGTTCAGAAACTGGATACTCTGATCACCACTTTTTCACAGGGCAAAATCTTTGTGACTTTTTTCTTTTCTAGAGAATAGAAAGATAACTCAATCTTTGTTCTACTCTATCTTCAAAATTTGCTCTTTTTCTATTAGTAGTATGAATAAATGTGCAGTTTCACTTATAAACATAATAACCTAAATTTCGTGATTGAGCCCTTAAAAACACACAATTATGATCAACTATACTTTGTGTGATTTACATCAACAAGACAGAAAGCATATGGTACATCTAATATTATCCATGCACATCATCTTGTTTATTTTAGATGGAGAAAACCTCCATTTTCTCTAAGTTTTGATGAAAACCAAATCTTCTGCTTGTAATTTTACACAATTAAAAATGATAGAACTTTGAAGAATTAACTCCTGGCTCATACATTTCAAATTTGTTTCTTCTTCCCCTGTAGTCATATAATTCTAGCTCTGGCTGTCAGAGGATTCATTAATATCATATTGAGTCATCTGGCTTTGAACTTCAGATCACAATACTGTGGCAATAAAAATATTTGGCAATATGGGCAATAAAATATTTCTGGAAGCCATGCCTATACTGGGTGGCTAGAAATACATTAATTACAACACAGAATTAACTATAAACCACAAAAATTGTTTCTACGAAATCCAAACTAAAGACCCTCGATTTTAAGTTTCTCTCAGCTTGATTCCCCAAGTACTCTCAGCCATTCCATCATTACTAGACACAAGGATATATATGACTGAGGGAGAGAAGAGACAACAGTCTTACTGATCGCAGTTTATATATATGCTACCAATATTAAAAATTATCAAAACAAATGAACAAAATGCTAGGTCACCTTATTGTGTCCTAGAGTACAACTACCTTTGAGTGGAAGGGAAGTACATTTGTCCTTTTCCTGCATCCCAGTCTTAGAATGACTTAAGGGAGCAAAATATCATTTTGGAATCTCTGCTGTCACAATGATGGGAGAGCTGGGAGACAGTATTCTTGATATGTCCGGCATCATGTCTCAGAAGTCACAAGTTACAGAGTAATATAGCTCCCTGTGTGATAAATTCATGTCCAGGGTGGTCAGCATGATTGGAGGGGGGAGGGGAAGTTACCGAGAAAGAGCAGGCATCATGAGAAAATGGTAAGTAGAAATAAGACTGCCCTCCAAACTTTTCTTAGAAATTATTGGGGGGTGGACATTTTTCCTGAACTGTAAGATAGATGTTATTTCTACTGATATCACCAATTTATACCCATGGGGACGTGGGTAATGATTATTTTATTTCCCAACCACAGAACCACTCTATATTCCAAATGGATTAAGATAATGATGCATGTTAGAAAATGTCATCCACAACATCACATCAAACAGATGTTGTGCTCTGGCTCCAGCCACCTCCCAAGAGACAACCAGGTGCCTCTGCAATGTTGGGCCAAATATCAAAGATTTCAATTTCTTATAGTGGGGGTAGGGAGCGATTTGGAGACAGCAGTGGATCATGCTCCTAGAAATAAGTGACCTAAGCTTCCGGAGTTTTCTAGTGGGATATAGTTTCATGCCTGCCTTGTGAGTGTTCCTGTTCATGGTGCCACCCCATCTCATGTATAACATGGCAGTAAGTAAAGCAGAACAGCAGAGAAATGAAACCCTTTAGATCATAGAACACAGATGGGATCTTGTTTTCCTTGGCCTAAATTATGACCTGAGTAATTGCCACCAGTATGTAATTAACCCAATTTAAAAAAAATAAGGTGTGATGCATGAGAAATCAGCAGACATGAACTCTAATTCCGCCTCTATGCTTCATTTGTTTTATAACTCTAGGAAAAAATCTAAATAAGACAGGTTATCCTATTGCCAGAGTGGGAAGATATTATTGGATGATTTCTAGAATCATAAAATGTGGATTCTCAGTGTTTTTTTTTTTGACAATTACTAACAGTATGAATTATTTGGAGTATATGATGAAAATACATTCAAGTCTATTAAACACCTTATAATCTGTTTTATTTGAAATGGAAGTGATTACATTTTTATGCATGGGTTTGAAAATTTAAAAATTAAAATAAATTTATTTTATTTATGAAATTTTAAATTTATAAGTTTATAAATTTTATTTATTTAGAAATATAAATTATATTTAAAATATAAAAATAACCTAACCATTGTTACACAGTGAGTAAACAAGCTATAATTTAAAGCATTTGAAAACAGTATTCTTCTAATTTGATCCTCACAACACTTCTATAGTTAACAGTTCCCATTTTGGAACAAGGAAATAAATTAAAAAAGACTCTGCAATTTGCTTTCAGCTGCATGGGAATAACCAGTGGACACAGAGTTTTTCATTAAGGAGCTTATCTTTATGAATACCAGTTACTCACCGGAACGATAAAAAATTAAAAAAACAGACTGAAGTGAAGGTGAGAGATAAAATTATATTAACAAGATAAAGAAATAATCGCCACCATGATGGGGACACCTCCTGGTTTTGCAGAAGTGTGCCTTTTTCTTATCTCCGTAGTAAAAGCCTTGAGGTTCCAAAGAAGTCTGTTATGTAATGTTTTATGTTCTCATTCTGAACTGGCATGTGGTAAGTCATTAGTCACCAGATATATAAAAGTGAGTGATCAGTTGGGATTGTGAGAATTAGTAACAATTTCCTCCAGGACCCTCCTTCCTTGACGTCTTTACCCCAAACTGGGCAAGATGCTCCTCTGCTCTGCTAATCAGATCATTCTAACATTTTTCATAGAATTGGGACTCTCTCCACGTGGTCATGTCCTGATAGCCGGTGAGCCTTATGAGAGGAGGCCCTGGACTTCAGTCATCTCTTGTCCTGTGTCCCCAGCACGACACAAGAGATGTGTGTTGAGTCAACAAAGTGAGGAAATGGACAGAGAGAATTGAGAAGATAGAAAACAATTTGTTCGTTCTGGGATTGATTAATAGTGTGGTGTTACTTGTATCTAGAGGGAAAAATGGGATAAAACACAGAAACTAGCCTTGGAGATATTCCCATTTGGGAGGAGAATAGAACAGGGAGCCATAACGAGAAGAGTCACTGAAGATCAAATGGCAGGGCCAGAAAAACATACGGTCAAGTAGATAAAGAAAGTGGCAAAGCACTGCACTGTCTTTCCACTACAGCTTTCTGTACTTGATACAAAATTTACATTTAGCATGCTGTAGCGGCAGGAAGGGGGCGGCACTGGAGCAGGGTTCAGGATGGTTCTGGGCAGACGGGTCAAGGAAGGAGTCCCTTGGAGCCCTCGGTGGCTTTTCATACTTTATTTAGTAGAGGTGGCCAGGTACATGGCAGGCAGGGGTGCTGGGGGGCCGAGAGGCTGGCAGGCCTCCCAGCCCCCAGTGCATCTCACCCTCTCAGCTGCTGCTGCTGCTCCTCAGTACTGTCGGTTAGTTGGTCAGTCGGTCCTCACAGTTCTGTCTGTTGGTCTTCACAGTTCTGGCGTCCTCGTGACGCCGCCCATTTATGCCGGTGTCCAACACGGGTGCGCCCACTTGCGCATGCCCACCCTGGAATGCTCGCAGCACCGCAGGTGTCCATCATCAGTGGTGGGAGGGTGGAAATACCTGATCAACCTTTACCCTACACATGCCTTCTCAGCTTAAGTTGCTATTCAACTTCAAGTGGGCTTGTGTGGTCATAGGTTGAACGTCAGAGAACCGAAGGCAAGTGAGGCTGTCCGACAGGTAACTTTGCGTCTGGAATTTCTAATCCTCACTGTGTGGGCTGGAGCCAACGACATGGCCTGCCTGTGCCTCAGTTTTGTCTGCACAGTAAAAACATCACCATTTCCCTCCCTGGTCGTTGTATGTAATCACTGCTAAAACATTATGATAAAGGCCTCTGCAAATATGAAGTGCTAGTGAAATGCAGAGAAATACACTGGACATCTTTGTTTTCCATCAGACATATCTCAAGAGACATTCCTTCCTTCCAGAACATGCACATTCAATGAACTGTCCATCTGGCAAGTGAGACCCTCCTTGCCAAGAGCAGAAAGGGAAACTATTACAAGGTAAACGGCTGAGTGCTGGTGTGTAAAGGTGGTAAAAGACTTGTGGACCTGCCTGAATAAGGGTTAAGAATAGGGATTAAGATACCCCAGAAAGTGCAATGTACTTGATAGTTTCCCCAGGGAGAATGAAGGCAAGGAAAATTTCTGGCTACCTGGGCCCCTTTGCCTTCCCTCCAAAAACATTACACTTGGCTAATGGAGCTGTAACTTTGTTTTGATTTCCTGAGTGGTCTTGAGTTAGCTAATAATATCTGGCTTGTTTCCCTAGATGGCTGCTGCTTAGATCTCTCTAGTAAAATCATACTTCAACCATTTTCATCAGGAACTGAGTACTACATGACCATAAAGTACCTCGTGAAATGCCTTGATTAGCAGAGATCAAAGGCTGAGCTTCATTAGTTTTGCTTTCTTTCCCCTCCTACTTTGCTTTTACGTTCAACTACGTTCACCCTGCTAAGCTCAGCTCTCCAAAGTCTGTACAATCTGGAAAAGATAACTTCACCCGAGAAGTCTGGCTCTCCTTTGGAGCACATGACCTGCAGGTTTTCTGTGGCCCAAGGCATCAGAAGCTGCTTGTTCCATGGAGAGAAACAGCCCCTACTGGAAAGTAGCACGGAAGGGGGTAGGGGCAGTTCCTGCACTGGGTTGAAAAAGACCTGGATTAACACCATAGACAAAGATTATGAGCCCGTGAGCCTGGCTTTTCTCACCAAATTTTGCAAATTTTGAATCAAAATTTGGGTTTCAGTCTCACACTCATTCCAGGGTTAAATTCGTTAACAAACCTATCTATTGTACTACAGCAGTAAGGTATATTCTTCTTTCAGGCCTACTGGTTTGAATTCTGGTCCCTTTAATCTCTCTGAACTTCAAGTTCAGATATGGAAATCTGGGGTATCTGCAAGTTCATAGCACTGGTGTTCAGATCAAAGGTGATCAGGTTTGAAAACCACAAATTTAAATTCACCGCTTATAGAGTGCTTCTATGGGCTGGCACTGTGTTAGGTGTTACTGTGTGTGTGTGTGTGTGTAGTTCGATGTGAGTTCTATAAACGCATTGCAATCTTGTAAATCTAGAAAGGACAAGGACTAATGCAGAACTGTGACATGCCAATTATTTTCTGGAAGCCGTTTCAAATTGCTCAGCCACAGCAGCATCCAATTTTCTTTTTGGATAACCATCCCAATGAGGAATGGAAGCTGTTTCCTTGGTTTAGCTACCTGGAGTCAGGCAGGCCTCAACCCTCCCCCCAGGCACACAGAAGAGGATGCCTACTTTGGTCTAAGAGCAGGAGACATAGTGGAAAAACCTCCTGTCGATGTTGTGAAGATGAAAGGTAGGATATAGAGGTAGATAATTTATTTTTCTAAGTGTCAAATCTGAGATAGGACTGGGCCATTTTTAGAATGGAAAAAGCAGAATGTCTTCCTAATATTCTAGTTAAAGCTTCATTTGACATGCCAGTGTGTTTCCCCCATCTGTGAAGCCTATATATTTTCTATATTATGATAAAAAGCAGTAAGATCAAAGCAGCTCTAAGGTTTAGTTAGGGATTAAATAGGCTTAGTTTAATCCAAATAATAAGAATTAACATGAAAGTCCTTCCTCTGGGCCAGTCACCCTGCTGGTAGTGCCACCTTAATGTTTCCATCTTCCCTAAGAATTACTGTGTCACATGGAAGATCCACCTTTAATCTTTTGAGAAACTGCCATATTGTTTTTCACAGGAGCTGAACCTATAGCTTTTCCCAGCGAATTTTCTATATCATATATGATAGTTGAAACATAGTTTTTAGTCTACATGACACTTAAAACATTGATTTTTATAGTGGGGAGGATAAAACTACCTCTAGAAGTAATGTTTCCACATGTTTTAGGTCAATAGCATACTGTAAAACTCAATTTCACAAAAAAGGAGAAAGAAGAAACAGAAAACTCTCTCTTGACAACTACAAACTGTAATTATCATAAAGTTGTCCCACCACTCACTAATACTCTGTATTGTTCTTCATGTTTCAGTTTTATTTATCCTTGTTTCACTTTGCATAATTCCTACTGTTATATCTTCACATCCATTAACATTTTAATGACATGGGGCATCCCTGATGGTGCAATGGGTTAAACAATGCACTATGAAGCAGACTCCAGCCACTGCAGCATGAGTTCGATCACTGCCCCCGGCTGGGGAGGTGACCCACACGGCACAGCAGACCTCTGTGCCTAACCAGCTGCTCCCCTCAGCAGTGCATTTTAGTAGATCTGCCTGTATTTAGTAGATCTGCTCCCCTTAGCAGTGTATTTTAGTAGATCTGCCTGTTCACCACTCTGTCTCTGGTAAATCCTCTTAACCCCCACACCTCTGGCCTGTACCCAAGGTCTTGTATGCATAAATAATCTTAAAAAAAAACAATATTTTCATGACAGTACCTAAAGTCTATTCATAATCTCGTTCCATATTGCGTGTTATAATTTTTACTTATAAAATTTTTGTTTCAGGGCCTCACTGGTGGTGCAGCGGGTTAAGCGCCATGCTGTGAAGCATCCACTGCACAGCAGCACGAGTTCGATCCCCGATCCCTGACCAGGGAGGGGACCCATGTAGCGCAGTAGACCTCTCCTGCCTCACCCACTGCTCCCCTCAGCAGTGTATCGGTGGATCTGCCTGTTCTGCTTCCCACTCTGTCTGTGGTGAATCCCCTCATCTCCTGTGCCTCTGGCCTGTACCCCAGTTCTTGTGTGCATAAATAAATAAATCCTTTTAAAAAATTTTGTTTTGGTCTTTATTTCATGCATGTGGCACTTAAAGTGCCCATACTTTGCTTATTTTAATGTGATAAAATTTATGTTTTAATATTTGTAACTAATAGTTCTATCTAAATTTCTGATGAGGCTTCTATTGATAAAAATTTCCTCATTATGGGTTATAGTTTTCTGCTTCTTCAGGTGTCTAGTAATTTTTATTGATTCAGTTTCTTTTGCTAGGTGCTGGACAGTTTCATCATTTTTGAACTTGGTTTTGAGACCTATTAAGTTAGTTGGAAATCTTCTGATCTTTTGTTAGGCAGAACCAGAGCAGCTTTAGATCCATGGCTAATTTTGTTCTGCCTACTTGACCTAATGCCCATGTATGACAAGATTTTTGCACAATATCATTGAAAGCACAGACTATTTCTAATCTTCATGTGATTAGAGACCCAGTGATTGGGTCTTCTAGGTCACTTTCAAGCACTGATCAGAACAATATTGAAGACATTTAAAAATCCTTGCTCATTTCTGGAACACTCTCTCTTTGCAACTCTCTCTTCTTTGTTAAATCTAAATAGGTACCTTATCCTCTTTGTAGCCTGAGCTCTATAAACTTAACTTGGGGAGCCTCCAGTGCTTGTCTGGGTTTCCCCTTTTCTTGTTTTACCTGTGAATTTCCCCTAGGCAGTATATTAGGGTAATCATAAAGGTCACCTTGTTTGTGTCATGAACATATCCATTGCTGCTGAAAGATTTTTCCCTGACCTCTCTACGTATTCTTATTATTCTTTTTGTGATAAGACCACCTAACATCTACTCCCTTAGCAAACTTCAAGTATACAGTACAGTACTGCTAACTATCATCACTGTGTTTTATCTCATCTCTCTGGAACTTTACATCTTGATAAATGAAATTTTATAGCCTTTGAGCAGTAACTCCCCATATTTCCTTCTCCCCAATCCCTGGCAATAGTCATACTCTGTTTCTATGAGTTTAACTATTTTATATTTCTCATAGAAGCAGTATCATATAGTATTTGTTCTGTGTCTGGCTTATTTCACTTATCATTATGTCTTCCAGATCACCCATGTCACTGCAAATGTCAGGATTCCCATATGATCCATCAACCCCACTTTTGGGGATATGGCCAACGAAATTGAAACCAGCATGTGAAGAGATAGCTGCATTTCCACTTGTCTATTCACTATAGCCAAAACATGGGAGCAACCTAAATACCCATATATCAGTGAATAAAGAAAATGTGGTACAGATGATGAAATACTATTCAATCTTAAGACGATTTCTGAAATAAAAGTATCTTCTTTTCTAGGGATGTTTTTTAGTGTTTGAATACAATATCCATGTAAATTGCTAATCACTGTGATTGACATATAGTGAAACTTCAGGAAGAATTTTTTAGTCTTCACTGTGATGCCATTAAAGTTTGTCTTTGGAATAGTTCACAAATTTTCCCCAAATGTGTTTCCACTGACTTGAAATGGGCAGTCACAGAAGTTTTATTGTGTCAGAGAAGAGCTCAGAAGTTAATCTTAGAGAGTTGTATATAAAATGCATGGGAGCAAAATGGGGGGGGTGAACATAAGAGAATATGGCGATGGTTCACGGGTGATCCAGTGATGGGAGAACTACAACAATATAGGAACATTTTAAAATTAATTAGTAAAAAAGTGTATGATATAAACATATATAAGAAATCATGGTGGGTGTCTGAGAGGCAGTGGAGCAAATTGATGCTGAGCTTTAGAGTCTGATGATATGGATTTATTTCTAGTAACAGTGAGTTTTTACAAATTCTTTAATATATCTAAGTCTCAGTTTCTTCACTTATAAGTATAAATGATATAAATAGCTACTTCATAGAACTGTTTTAAGAGTGAGAGTTAGTCCATGTTCAGTACTATAAACATTTGTGGCACAAAGGAAGAACGGAGTGTTTGTGATAGCACAATGAACACCTTCTATAAAGAGCTAAGGCTTAAAAAAGTCAAAAACTCACCCTCGAAGACACAGTCAGGGAGTAGAGCACTTCAGTATTCAAATGAATTCAATCTGATTCCAAAGTCTGTGCCTTTTCCCATTATTTTAGTGTTTCTCAAGCTTAACAATAAAGACTCCTTTTAAAAGAAACAAAAGTTCTGTTTAATATTGATGCTTATTTAAACACATTATATTTACATACATTACTAAAATTTGCACAAATTAAAACCTACATCTAATTCCTATGCCTATAAATCCTTTAATCTTTAAAATTCAAACACATTTACTAACTAAATGTAGACAAAAGATGTAACCTATTAGTAACATTTATTTAATGTGATTGATGTGTTATTCTCTTGAAACTCAAACCACTCACAAAGGAACAGAGTAGTCACTGTTAAGGTTCAAGTTCTTTTGTGGTCATCATGCCCATACATCTGTGTGCTGTGAACTCAGTCAATCAGTCATTTTTTCCACCACTCTTCCATGTTCCAACTACTGCAAAACCATAACATGATGTCATTGACCCTCACTTGGCAGAAGTTCACCATATATATAGTAATTCTGCCTCCATTTTTTTTACACTTTAGTCCAGGATAAAGCAGAACTATAGTTGGGTACAACAAACTCAAAACAAACTATTATTAAGATCTTCAAATATGAGGAGAGTTATTGGCTAGGAAATTGCCATCAGATGGACTAAAATATGCTTTATGTAGATATTTTTAGATTGCTATTGATGTAATTTTCCCAAATTAGAAATTCTCATAGACTCTTAGGAATATGACCAAGGATTCCCAGAGAACAAAAAGATTTAGTTTAGGAAATTTTGAGCTAAACTGCTCTTGCTTGGTCATAGAACTCTCTTCCTATCTAGAAGGAATATTAGTTTATGCCATCAATGCTTTAGAATACTTTTTGAATCATGTTAAGGAAGAGCTCCCTAGGAGGAGATAAGAAGCAAATTGAATTTTTTTTTTTTTACATTTTTTGTACAATGGAAAGTGACAAAGAGATTCTTTTTGAACATATAGAATCAATGATGTTGGAGAAGAGTGGTCCTCATTTATGGCTTACAAAGGGAGCTATGATCATGGATGGCTCTATTATTTCACTCATTTTAAGGAGACAATCAATGACTAATGCTTATCTGCACATCATCATTTATAAGGGGCTTTCTCCAACTTGGTTATCTTCCATCTACAACCACACCCAGATGAAGACATTTCTCAAAGAAATAACCGTAAGTCAGGAGTTACTATTTAAATTAGTTGTTCTCAATTCTAATTTCTCTGGTTTCTGCTGTCCTAAGACCTCTTCCATGAAGAATAGTGCTGCTTGCACTTTCTTGTGGACACACAAAAAAGAAAATGCAACAACTCTACATTGATGCTGAGCTTTTTCTGGTTTAGAGGCAAGGAAAACCAAACATTCACAAAAGTAATAACAAAATGATAAGAGCATCAAACTCTGGATTTCTACTTCATCTTTATTACTTACCAATAATAAAGTGATTATGGGGACCATAAGCTAACTCTCCTGGTTTCAGGGTACAACCTGAAAAACAAGGATAACAGTGCCCTTTTGTGGTTTATTTTAAATATTAACTACAAAAATATATATTGAGAGCTTAGCAAGGCATTTATGTGTGGCACTAATAATATTTTACTCTTTTCAGACATTCCTTTAAGTGCTCTACATATTAACTCAATTAATTAATCCTTATATAACTGATGAGTTAGATATTACTTTGTCCCAGTTTGACAGATGGGAAAACTAAAGCACAGAGAGCTTAAATAATTCCTCTAAAGTCACAGATTTGATAAGACATGGGGTATAACTTGAACCCAGATATCCATACCCCAAATCTGTGTTCCAGGGTCTGTGCTGTATGGAAGGTTGTATTGTACCCACACTTGCCAGTTCCTAGCACAGTGACTATAAAAACAGATTCTTTTGTTTTTAAAGATTTATTTATTTATGCACATAAGAACTGGGGTACAGGCCAGAGGTGTAGGGGTGAGAGGATCCACCAGAGACAGAGTGTGGAACAGAACAGGCAGATTAATTGAAACACACTGCTGAGGGGAGCAGCAGGCAAGGCAGGAGAGGTCTGCCATGCCAGTGGGTCACTTCCCCAGCGGGGGGCAAGGATCGAACTCGAGCAGCAGTGGCTGCGGTTTGCTTCATAGTGTGTTGCTTAACCCACTGCGCCACCAGGGAGGGACTCCCAAAAAGAGATTCTTTCTATTACTCTTTCATCTTGCCAATCCCATCTCAATTCCCATAGCCACTTCCCAGATCTTCATCAGCTCTTTCACTGAATACTGCGGGGTCACTTGAGTCTCCTGCCCTATGTACGGTCTTAGTTGCATTTAATCCATTTCCCATGATCACACTTTTCTTCATTTTATTATTTCTAAGGTTAAGTGCCACCCTCAATACATCACCACAATGTGAGCACAGGTTTCCTTTCCAATGTGTCCCTTTCCATTTCTTCTCAAGTTTGACAGTTTAAGGATCCAAACTATTTGTAGTTTCCTCAATTTATCACCCAGTTTTTATCATACTTTGAAGTATTTCTTCCATTAATTTGACCATATTTACATAAATGACCATATTTCTTTCATATCCTTTAAAACTCATTTTAAGATTCAAAAACTCTTTTCTGATATCCTTAGTAGCAATTTATGAATTCTAGGTATGATTATAAATCACATCTGCTAAGCAAGAAGGTATAGGAAGAATTCTGATTCTGGGGGCGGGGTAGGGGGCGTGGAGAGAAGCCCTCAAGGATAGCAGTAGTGTCAATTACTGAACAAAACTCTTATGGGGTGAGGTCCCATAGCAGAGACACTTTGGGCAAATACTGAATAACAATTGAACTAAATATTAGCACCAGATTTCCTTCTGGAACAATCGCAGTGTTGAGTAAGTCCAGCTTTGGTTGTGTTCATGTCTCAAGAAATCTTTGTATAACACTTTGTGATCAGCAAAACTCAGCATATGTTTTCCCAAGACCTCCCCACCTCCTCCTTCTCCTTCCCAACCCCCACTCCCTCATTATGAAGCTCATGTTTGTCAAGAAAAATTTGGCTTCATGCATCTGATTTGTTTACACTTGACTCATCATAAGTGTTTTGTAAGAGAAGTTTGATGTCCAAGAAGCCTCTTGAGCCTCTTTGTGGATCTTTGACATTTTTTTTCCTGAGAACGGAGAGACTGTTTCTGGCCAAGTCCAAGTAAATGAGAACTTCAAATGACTTAGGACCGTCAAAGGGATCAAAATAAATGCATGAAATGCTGGTATGTGCTCGCTTGTCTTTAAGTTCTATATCCGTGCACCAGGAAGGTTTTCAATTTCTCCCTGAAGGTGAATTTCAGGAAGTGGGTAGTTACACAATATGACCCAAGGAACCCTTCTTAAAATATTACATAGTTCGCTGGCCCTACTGGGATTTCTTTGTCCTTGATGTCACTGACATTTCAAAATCTGAAGGCACTACCTCCTAGACAACAGCTAATCTGAGTTAAGGATTTCTTTCAGAATGACCTTTGACATATGACCAACAAAGGTAGAGCAAGCAGGGTCCTTCCTGCTCAGCCACCTGTGTCCTTGCTCACAGCTGTACCAGGTAGTCAAACCCAATCTTTAGAGGACCAAGCAAACCTCAGAAAGATAATGCAATCCATGTGTCTGGGCATAAATATCTCTGTTTTTACTACATGGCCGTAAGTCATTTATTCAAAAGTTCCAAATTATATTTTAAAAGTTCAACAAATAGTTCATTGTACAACAGTCTTGGGCACTTAATTAGAAACTGCAGTACTTTGCTCATTGTATGTGATATTATAATAGCCCTTTCTTCCATTATCCAAATGTTGTAGCTCATTTATCTTGTAAGATGTCTTGTGCAGTACACTATAAAAGTATGGTCACTATATACAAGTCAGACAGTTATGTCCTCATTTGAGAAGAGAGTTTTCGAGAATACTTCCTTAGTGTTTCCTCCTGGCCACTTTGGCTAATCCCAACCAAACCACAGATGTCCTAACTTTAAAATCTACCTCAATAGCAACAAAGCCCTTGTCTGGTTACTAAACACTCTTGAGGTTTCCCTTTGGGAAACTAATGTTTAGTTCTTTGCCACTACAAGTCACTAAGAATAAAAATCGTACTTTTTTCAAAGGCAGAGAACAGAAATTGATCCAATCGTCTCTCTGGTCATGTTGACACCATGACCCATGATTTAGAGTTTCTTAACCCTATTACGCTCTTTCACACTCATTATACTTTAGAGAAAGGAAGATATGGACACATATTCCCCAGCTCTAAACATCCACACGAGAACTGGAAACACAGTTAACTAATGCCTAACAGCTGGATATGTGAATGCATCCTGATATTTCTCTTTTTTAATTTATTTTCTGCCCGATGTTTGGCATCACCTGGACAACACCTAATGTTTCTAAAAAGGAGTTTAAAAATATTAGGACTTTTCAAACTGGGGAGATGGAAAAACAAAGATGTCAATGAAGTCTTTACAATAATGAAAGACTTAAATAAACAGAATATAAACTCATTCATAAAATCTCAGAATACTAGAAGCAGTCTTTGGACTTTGAGAAAGATTCAGCCACAAACTTGAAAAGGACAACTGAGCTGAGAATAAACATCTGGAACTTATTACTCTGCAGGTAGAGAATGAAGACATAGTTACTACTTTAAAAATATTTATATATATCTGCAGAGTTATTAAAAGCAACAAAAATGATTTGGATATATAGCTAACTTTTGACAAGCAGGTAATTCTGACTCCTAACACATATTCCTTGGGGAAACTGTGTATCCACCTACTGGGTTGTTTGGAAACCAGTCTGGCACTGTTATTTGCATGGTAGCTGCTTATAATTATTTATTGAATAAATATTAATGTATATTGTGCTTTCAAGTACATAAACTCTAGCATGTGCATTCTCATTTAATGCCCATTATATTCTTTTGATATTGAAAATGAAAATTCTCAAGAGAACTGAGATGAAGGTAGCTTAAGGAGAGAACTAGAGAAGTATATTTATAATTTTGGGTATGGGAGTAAGACCTCTTTAGAATCCTGGCTCTACAAACCATACCTTTTATCATTTTAAACAAGTTTCTTAAATTCTTCAAATAATAATCACCCTATAGGTAAAATGAAAAGTTTAGTTTATGGCGCTTCTGTGAGAATTAATGAACTACCCCATATAAAGCATAATGTACAATATTTGGTACACAGACATACAGCTAATAAATGTTATTTTGGAGATGAGAAAACTTGTTTGAAAATATATTTAGTGATCTGATTAACCTACAAAACATGACTTGTTAATTACACGACTGAAAATCAAATATCATTCTTTAGATGCTGAATTCTGTGTTCTTTCCACGTTGTTGGCATATGCTATTCAGTCAAAGACAAAAGACCAGACTGAGTTTTGTTAAAGAAGAAAGAAGCCTGGAATTTGTTGTCTGAATGAATTCCTCCATACAGTGACAAATAGGAATTGTATAACTCATTAAGTATTGTGTATTTTAAATGGACTTCTGTTAGCTTTATGATAAAAATCTCCAGTTTAATTTTGATTGATGATAATCAACCATGTGTTTGAATTTGTGAGCTCACCACAATCAACTTACTTACCATTTATTAAAAAGATTCTATCTACAGTTTTAAGTAACAACAAATATTTGCATTTATATGAGATGTCTTATGATTAGAAGATAAGACAAAATGAGCTTCAGGTAACACTGTACAAGAGCTCCTTCAGCATCCATTCCCCAAACAAAATCCAACAAGGCAGAACAAGTTTAGCAGGAAAATGAAGACCTTTTCCATGATGTTTTACAAAATAAGCCAGCTATTGTGCTTGGAGCATAGAAGTGGTTCTCCATAATATTTTTAGTAAAATAAAATTACCAGAAGAGATATCATCTACAATATGATCATTTGCAATTAAAGTTAGATTGTACTTAGGAACAACTGATTTTATATGTTTCTCCTCATAAATATATGAGGTTCTTACAGTGTTGGACAATTCAAACCTAACAGCTTATCTTCACAATACCCTTCCTCCATTTTGAAAGCCAAAAGAAAATATTATAAGTAAACAAAAGATGGGAATTGTATCAGTTAATTCTTGGTGTGTAACAAGAAGCAGACAACTTCTTGGCTTCAATGACTGAAGTTATTATTCCTGATCATGCTGTAAGTTGGTGAGACAGTTCTAGTCTGTGCTCTTGAGCAACTCAGCTGGACTTGAGTGGTCAGGATGTCATTACTCACAAGTCTGGTGGTTAGTTCAGGATCGGTGGGGTGGTAGCTCACATGTCTCCCATTATTCCACAGCCTTGCCCAGGCTATTCATATGGCATCAGTTGCAGGATTCCAAAGAGCACGAAAGTCCCAATAACCAAATGTCATATCATTTAGCATTCCATTGGTTAAACAAGTCATGAAGGCGAGCTCTGATGAGAAACATAGCTAAATGGACTTCCATTTTAGTGAAATGAGTTGCAAGGTCTCAGAGCCATGGAGAATTGAAATGCTTTTGTTTACTTAAATAATATTTTCTTTTGGCTTTCAAACTGGAGGAAGAGTATTATGAAGATAAGCCTTTAGGCTCAAATCATCCAACACTGTAAGAACCTCATATATTTATGAGGAGAAACATATAAAATACCACTGACCATGACATTATCCTATTAGGATTTTCGACCAGAAGTTACTCTTCACTTTGCAAAGTATCCTCAAAATTCTTCTAGATTTCAGTCTTTCTAAAGGGTAATGACAAACAAAAGCATGTATGTTCTAACCTTCACAAGATTAGTTGTGTGACTTTGGACCAGGCACTCAATTCCTCATCACTAGATAGAATTACTCCAGTTTCTTTGTCATGCCATTACTTAGAAAATTAGATAAGATGATGTTGTGTAAATTAGTTAGCACAAAACTCAAAATATTAATTTTTAAACTTTCATTTATTATCTTAAATAAAATATGCATTTTCAAAGGAACCATAGAGTAGACAATAGAATAACACCTTTTAAGTGCAGAATGAAAAATTTAATATAGAATTCTATATCTGATAAAATATCATTCATGCACAAGGTCTGTAAAGAATTTTCAGAGAAAATTAAGAGAATTTGCCACCAAAAGTTAAAGTTTAATTCCTTTTCTTAAGTCAAAGGGAAGCGATACCAGTTAGACACAACATTCAAAATAAAATACATCAACAATGGAAATATTTGAGTATATATAAATAACTTTTCCCTTCCTCATTTCTTTAAAATAGGAATTTTTACTGCCAAATTTTAAATATTGGATTATGGTATTTGGAAGTACATGAATATAAAACAAATGACAACCACAGCATAAAGTATGAGTGAATTTTACTTCTTCTTTCCCTATTTGGATACCTTGTATAACTTTTTTCTGTCTTATTGCTCTGGCCAGGACTTCCAGTGTTATATTGAAGAGCAGTGGTGAGAGAGGGCATCTTTGTCTTGTTCCAGATCTTAGGGGAAAGGCTTTTAGCCATTCGCCATTGAGAATGATATTGGCTTTGGGCTTGTCATATATGGCCTTTATTATGTTAATCTGGAAGCTGTGGTACATATACACAATGGAATACTATTCAGCAATCAAAAAAGAAAAACTAGACACATTCATAGGAACATGGATAGAACTGGAAGGGATGATGCTCAGTGAAATAAGTCCAAAGGCAAAAGAAAAATATCAGATGGTTCCTCCTCTAGGTGGAATATAAGGGAACCAAAGGAGGATCAAGGAAAGGAATAAGAACAATAATAATAATAACAACAAGAAAGAAACAAAAACCAAAAATGAAAAGACAAGGACAAGTTGGGGACACTTGGTGGGGAGGGAAGAGGGGAAGGGTGGAGGGCAGACGGGACCACGGGGGACTGAAGTGATGGTGCACTGGTGACATGGTGATAGGGAATATATGGGTATTACAACTGATGTAAAATATATATAAAGGGAAAAAATTTAAAAAATAAAAAATTAAAGCATGAGTGAAGGTAAACGTAAACATACAGTTACAAGATTTTTATTTCATGTGAGATTAATACAATGTTTATACTGAGCAAACTCTAAGGTAAATAAGGATGTGTCTTATAATGTGTCTTTAGAAAATATGAAGAAAAAATGTTATGTTTATCAATGTCCACACAGTGGATTAACTAAAATGGTATTATAAAGTTATCAAGTAATTAAAAAAAAAGTAGAAGACTGGAAACACAAATCAGAAATATTGAAGGCCAACCAAAATAAGTAAATTTAAATGAGCAAAACTGCAATTCTGATCTTTCAGTCACAGGAATCTGTATAATGGCACTTCCCTCCATAATTGTTTTCTCTACTGAGACTGTAAATATCTTAAAGGCCTGCTGCATTTTCTGCTGTTACCAGGATCTTTCTCTACTCCATCCTTTCCCGAAGTTACCACCACTAGTTACTTTCAGGAATACCCCCTTCCGGGACCTTTTTCTATTTCTCAGGTCTCTGTCTGTTTTAAGTTGGACATGCTTCGGGGACTAGGAGAAAGTTCTGGTTCTTCTAATCCTTTGTATTGTAATCAGTCAGAACTACTACCAGGTAGGCTAGCTGAAAGCAGTGAGATACACTACAAATTCAGCAAGTATATTCTCTACTTGTCACATCACATCTTTAGGAGTTGAAAAATAATTTCAAAAATAAAAGAAATAAGAAAACTGAGTGTCAAGAAAATCAACTAGTAATTCATTTTAGAGATGGGTTCAAGAAAGGATTCATATCTTCTTTGAACTGTTTGAATGATTAGCTCATATTCCTTCTTCTATGGAATTTGTTTGTTCTTTTGTTATAGTGTTTATTTCTGTGGAAGTCTAATGAGACACCCCTCCCCCCCTCCTTTTTCTCTTTCTTCTCACTCTTTCCATTCTAATTCTCTCTCCTCCTACCCCCAATTTTCTCTTTCCTTCTCTCCCTTTTTCTTTTCTTTCATTATTCTCCCTTCTCCTCTCTTCAACTGCAATTTGAGACTTTGAAAATCACACTCAATATTTGTTTGATCACACTTGATTTGTTTCTGATCACTCAGCACTGATTCTGTCATATAAAAGTCATTGATCATTACAACAAACTCTTGCATCTGCTATGGACCAGAATCTTTTCCATTTGAACTTTCTTTGGAAAAACACATGTAGGACAGAGAAATAAGAACAGAGTAAGTAATCTACCCTAAAATGTGAAGCCCTGAGACACACCCAAAATGCAACAGTCCAAATATGAATTCAGCCTTTGGCTTGCTTTTCATTTCTTTGTTGGCTTCAAACCTGACCTTGAGTCATGGGCCAGACTGTGATGCAAATGGGACATTTTTTTTGGTTCTTGAATGTACTTTTTGTATTCTACTAAAACCACAAGTGTCTTATCACTGTGTCACCGAAAAACCATAATGAAAAATCATTGTAAAATATTCAATAAGAAAACACTAGTGCTTAAAAAATAAAACACTCCATGATCTTAGCAGCCCTTTTAAGAGCTTCCATGGAATCTGCATTCTGACATCCACTCTCTTACTGGTAGATTTCTACAGCACAAGGCAAGGAACATCACTCAGCTTGAAAGAGTATTTCAATATGAATGGCCAAAAGAAGGACCAACAATTAGAAAAAAATTATATACAATAAAAATTTGAAAAACAAAAACAAAACTTCCTACACTACTCAAATAGCGATCATCATAGCTGTATCAATAATAATATTGGACACACAATGTCAGGCACTGAACTCAGGCTTGTGAATTATTTAGCCTTCAAACACATTTATGAGATTCAGTCTTAAGGACATGAAGTGGCAATGCTATTTCCATATTAAGTAGCAGGGCCAGTAAAACACAGAAAGTCTAACTTCAGAAACCCCCATTTTAATCATACAGCAAATTTATTTAGTATATATAAATAACATTTTATCCAAATTACTTTAAAATCCAGACAAATTTAAGAAATTCATTATATATGCAAATAACACTAACTTAAAATTAATGTTAAATGGATGGACATTAAAACATAGACCTTACCTCTTTCTTACATCTTCTTAAAATATGCCAATAAATATCATCAGAAGGTAAAGCAACCTTCCTTTCAGTACTTGAACTGAAATAGCATTAATGGGCAATACTTTTCCTAGGTTAATCGCCCAGCTTTTTCCTATTCCCACCATAAACATATCACACAAGAAGAATTCATCCAGGCTAATATCAGGCCAGATAAAGACTTTAGAAAATTTAAACACTAAAAAAGTATGATACACTATATAATAAAAATCATACTAAACTGGAAAGATAACATGTATGCACACATGAAGACAAACAGCTTCATTTCAAGTTTTTCTATCTACAACTTTCAGGATTAATCCGCTATAACAACATTTCATTTGGGGAGTTAACTGTGTGTTTGTTCCTAAGACAGAGTCACCCAAATGGGACTAGTTCACCCTAGGAATGTTGAAGATGCTGCATCGTGCTGAGGGAAGAAAATGCTAGACATTCTACTTGCATTTATTTGTAAATAAAGTAAATTATTTTGCAAATATTTAAAAATTAATGGATATGGGCGGACTCACTTGGCAACAGATAGTCACATCCTGTTCACAAGATGTGCAGAGGGAAGCTCTGAGAGTGGAGGGATTGCTGGAGGGATCGGCCAGCAGCCCTCTTTCATGGAAGATCCAAAATGCCAGGCTCATCTTCTCAAAGGGAATTTGTGCTAACTTACTAAACCTTAGATTAAAATGTTATGTTAATGATCATGTGCACACATAACTTCAGTCCCCAAAAGCAGCTTTCTGCATAAAACAGACTTCTGCATAAAACCAGGGACCCCAGGAAACTCTCTCTAATCTGATCATGACACTGTCCCAGCTGCTCAAGTGTCTACTTTCCTTACAGGTCTTTCACCAATGGGGAAAAATAAAAGTTGGAGGCATGGGCTCAAAGAAGTAAGATCAAAATATGTGGCTTTTATCAAGGAGTATGTGTCTTCCTAGTCTTTTAAAAATGTCACTTTTATTCAATTAGTACATAAATGAGTTCAGCCAGAAGACAAGCAATTGAGAGTAGACAGGGGGTGCTGAAAGGAGATTGTGCCCCCAGCAGAATCCTCTGATTTGCAAATACAAACCCAGGGGATAAATCAAGACTTTCCTTAATCAAGTTCCAAACTTCTCCTCCTTTCTTCTACTTCTACCCTCTTCCTTTCCTCCCCTCCTCTCTCCACACCCCTCCTCTCTTTTCAGTTTGGAGTTAACCTGTTCAACTAACCACCTCCAGGACACGTTAAGTACTTTGTATAGCTGGCCCTTCCTGTTGTTCTGTTCTCATGTGACCCTTACAATATGCCAATATGTCATTGTTATTTAATCAATGTTGTGTTTCCTGGAAAATCTAGGGAGGGTTTCCTGCACACAGAGAACAGGCATGGCAGGAAGGAGCAGGAATTAGAGTCTAATTCTCACTCTGCTGGTCCAATCACTTGCTATGTGATCTCTGGCCATTCATTTAACTCTCCTGAAGTAGTACCACTACCATTCTAAAAATACGCTGTTGTGAAGGGAGAGAATTAGTTGATTGACTACTGGTGAACAAGAAGTTTAGAGCAAACAGTTGATCCTGGTCACAAGGGCTTGAGGTTTTAGAGTTCTTGGCCTTATTTGCAGAAATCTTTCTTCAAAGAAGTTCAGCTTTCAATACCTTTAAGAAAATGCATTGAGAAGATCAAGGGAAGGATCACATTTAAGCTGAGTGCAAAACCCAAAGCTCACTTAGCTCTCCCTGGCTTATTCCACTACTGGATAGACTTATGTTCTTGGGCAAAGACGACGGTTTTTCCTGGCTCTTCTCCTCAAATATGCAGACAAATCCTCGATGGCAGCAACAGCCAGGGAAGATCTGATAGCCAACTCTGCTGAAAGGAAGTTGGTAATACGAGTCTTATTTGCTGGTGCCAAATTGCATAGTTGGTCTAATATAGGAAAAAAATAGTTGAGCATCCACAAGTTGCTATTGACCTAGGTGTGACTTGATTCTTTTTTTGAACTCATTTGATGCAGAGTAATTTTGAAAAAGTAATGAATAGGGGGTTTTGTGTTCTGTTTTTTTCAAGAACTGCTTTTACAGACCTGGTGTGACAGCTACCAACACACAGCAAGAGGAATTCTATCAAACGTACTGGAGGAACCACGACTGCAAAGACATTAAAATCGAAGAGTAGGATGACTTACTTTGTCTCTGAACTGGTATAAATGATCCCTAGTGGTCTCTGTGAAGAACCAGGGTTTGTGTTTTTAAGGCCAGTCTTGCTCTTCCAGGCTTCATCTTGAAAATCCTCCCCTCCCCCAATATCGTTTCAGCTGTAGCCCATTGTAACTGTGAGGGTTTTGCAATTCTAGGTTAAATATTTTATGGTAGCTTAATATTGGATTTGTTTCTTTCTGTCACTATTATGTTGTCATGGCAAAAGTCTTGTGTAATATGAGAACCATAATTTCCATTTCACAAAGCAAATAATGATTCTTCAAGCTGACTTAAGGAGCTCAATAATTTAAATGAATAGCAAAGAGCTCATACTTAAGCCTCCTTTGAGTTTATTTGATTTGTATACATCTAGGGATATAGGGATAAGTGGCCACTAGCCAATGTTTTCTGTGATAACAAGTTCCCATCTCCCAGCACTACTCATGGAAGCATTTGTTCATTGTTTCACGTCACTAGTTCTTTTAACACAGTGGAATGGTTTCATTAAGGTATCAGAACATTCCTGGGATTCGAGGAAAAATGCACTCCTCTCAGCTCTTTGAAAATCCTTGTTGCATCTGAATCTTAGAATTTCCAGACAGTAAACCACTCTTGTAAAAGAAACATCATGTACTCCTTGCTATTCAACCCACTTTGCTTTCTGGATGAGTGAGAAATTAATGTAAAATCATCTTATTTGGAATTTGTAGTTATTTTTGCCAAAAGTATTGACTAACAATGTAAAGCAAAATTTAAAAAGCACTGCTTTTATTTGGCATGAATAACATAGTTTAAATGAATTTCTTACTTCTCTATTGTTTAAAGTGTATAGACCTCAAAAAAAATGGATGTAATTTTTTGAACAATGACAGTTTATTTTTTTCCCCACATTTTGCTGTGAAGAAGGGTGGTCTATCCATTTCCTTGGAATCTGTCAGGCAGTTGCAATCACAGAGCTGCTGTATTGATTGGGCTGTGAGGTCCAAGATGGCTTCTTGCTCGTGTTTGGTGGTCGTGCTGCCTATCAGCTGCTTACCTCAGTTCTCCACATCTGGACTACATCCAAAGGACCTCACAGGTCAGTGCTGTCCTTCTCTTCACTTCCTTTCCTCCTGTTATGTTGTGACCTCTTATTGCCCAGGGTGCTTGGAATAGTTTTTTATTTCCCTAGTCCAATCTTCACATAAAGCATGTAGACATCTCAGCTTTCTTGCTCTTTTCTCACTAAGTAGATTCATGCTGTTTTCTTACCTTTTTGCCACTTATTTTTTACAGTTTCTATAACCTCTGAGACCAGCATTTTTGGTCTGTGTCTATTCATACCTGGAAAGAATCTGCAAACAACAACAACAAAATGGCGTATTTTCCATAACTAAACTTTATTTTGCAGAATCCTGACATGTAATTGGAGACTTTGAACTTCTGAGACCTCGAATGGATATTGTTTTATTATCCATGTTTTTGTTTCTTTCTTAGTATCAAAATATATTTTTATTTTTATTTTTATTTTTTCTAACAGTAGAATGTATTTTCCACATATATAATTTTCAGGCATACACAAAACTTGAGGACATGATATATAATACATGTAACCATCACGAAGTTTCAGTAATCATGGCCATTTACCATTCCTGGGAGTGGATACGGTACAAGAGCAGAGTCTTTGGAGATAGTGCTTTAACTGAAAAAGATAACTTCCATAGCGAGAGTTTCAATCCCTGAAGCAAGCTAGTAAAGAGATGTTTTCGAGCAAGCTGCTTTCTATTAAGTGGTGTGAAGTGGCATCTTCAAATCAGTCAGCAATTTCAAGTGGAGAGGTAATAAAAGAAATAAAGTTATTTCTCATCTTCTCTTCCAACAAGTACTTTCTATGTGCTGGGCACTGGGGTTACATAGGTAAGACAATTCCTGGCATGTGATCAAATAGAGCTTGACAAATATTTGTACCAAGTTATAGGTGCTCAAGTATAAATATGTCTGGCCTCTTTTATTTTTAAATATGTACTTCTTGATATCAACTGTAAACACCCTACGGTTTCACTGTCTTCTTTCCATATTTTCTGCTCTAAACAAAGAAATAAGGTGATCCAATTAAAAAAAAGGTTCAACTTAATCTTTAAAGTTTTTTCCAATAAATCACTACTCTTGGTTATTTAAGAAATTTGACTTGTCACACCTCCTTGGTTTATATTCCACTAAAATTCTAGGGATCTAGAAATGGTGTCCAGGACTGAGTGTAACCGACAAACATACTGAGAAACCAAGGAGAAGATTTCAGCAAAACCAAACTGAATGTACATTATATTCTATCATCATGGAATTCAAATTTCTGATTATTTTGGCTTAGGAAGAATGAGGGCTGCAAGGCATTTTTAGAAAGATCATGTCCTTGATCAGCAACTATTATGAAAACCTCAAACCATCAAGTAATAAATAGAATTGTTAAGCGGTATTGGAAAGTCCTTTTATTTTAAGCAGTACTGCCTCTAATCATAAGGCAATATGACTGAGAATTGTTTCTTTGAATTAGCTATAATGAGAAGTGACTAAAATGATCACTTTACCATGAACATCTTTGCTGCTGTTTACTTTTTTATTTTTATTGAGTAAACTGTCCATTAAGTGAGGAAATTCATATGTTGATTCTGAAGGCAAAATTCTATTTGTCTTATGATGTAAATGGCATGGAAAACTAAATATAATGCCTTTTCTTCTAAGGTCCAAATGGACTGAGGATCAGAAAAGGGAGGAATCAAGAAACTTAACTTCATTTTGGTTTATTGCTTGGAAATAGCAAAAAAACTTCATCTGTCTGGGGAACTGTTCAAGTACTCACTGTTATTTATGTTTATTAATTCCAAGTGACTTTTTCTAAGAAGAGCTCTAGAATTTTAAAAACAATTTTCATACTTTTAAGTAAAAAGACATGGTAAATCAAATGTGTTAGGAAAAGAAAATGAATAGGAGATATTAAGCATAGAGGAGAACAATGAGTAAAATCAAAATAAGCAAGACAAGTCAAGAGTTTAAAACTCAGTTGAGTAGCCTTAGAGGTTGGTCATTACCTATGACCAAGACTGTCAGGATGGACTGATTCTCAAAGGTCTCTTAGTCTCTGAATTGAGACCAAAGCCCCTTAAATTCCTGGGGGCTAATTGAACCCTTTCCATACCAGCCCTCACTGCCTCTTGAATCAACACCCCACTTACATCCTAAACACCAACACACTCCCCAAGTCTAGGGCAGCCTCCATGTGCCAGAATCCAGTGGGTGGACAGGGTTGGTTTGCAGAAAGAGAAAGAGATGTTCCAAGAGGGTTAAATGACTCACAAGAATCAATACTTCAGAAGACCAATCTCCAAATTCATAGCAAATCTCCTTAGGCAGATTTGGAAAAAGTGAGTCTTACTGAATTTTCAGAAGAAAACTAGTTTTGAGGATACAAATATATAAAAGTTATGTCCTACATTTACAAGGGATTACAAAACAGAGTAATGATGACTATGCAAATAATTTCTCTAATTTAAAACATGTGGCAAGTTCACATATTTACAAGAACATTATTGACATTTTTTTTCTCAAGTTTTAAAAAGTTTTTTGGAATGAGATACATATATGGGGAAATTTACCTAGGATGATCACTGTTTCACTCACATCTGCTCTGGTCCACAGAATGTAGAGTTAAGGAGAAGACACGCCACTTATCCTATGAGAAAATTGGAAAGATCTTAGTTTGTAGTTATAATGTTTCCAGATGACTGAAATCGAAAGCAGACTTCCTTTCCTTGCCCTGTTCAGACAAACTTTTATAAAACAGTGAATAAACTCTTATTTGCTTGTACCACAGTTTATGGCAGGTACAGAAGAATGAAGGTGACCAATTTCTCTAGGAGTGATTGTCTTCTCAGTGTACTTTGAAAACTGGGTACTGCTTAAATCTTAGAACACAGTTCACAACTTAAACTTCAAGAACACTGGAGATTTTCTGGGTTTGGTGTTATTGGTTTTGACCATAAAGACATTTCTAAAATCTGGGGAAAATGTTTTCCCCAAATTCCACAGACAATGGCAGAAAAACACAATGTTTCTTCCCCTTAAGCTTTAAATATTAAAACTGTTTTTATGCCAGCGAACAAGTTTAGGAAATATAATCTCCTTAGAGAACTAAGTTAGAGATTCAAAATACTGATTTTTCTAATCCACCCTAAAAGCAACAAAATTGACAAATAGGTTGGGAATTCATTACTTAGTGTACAAAAACATAATTTCAACTTATCTTCTGAGTCATCATTTTTATCCCATTTCTGGTAGGTACGGTTTCTCAGTCATGATCTTTGTTGAATAATGTTTTAGGGCCTCCCACAACAGATCACAAAGAGTCTGCCCTGTTTATGCAAAAGAATTAATGGAATCAGCTTGTTCAACACCCACTGTGGCTGTGAAATTGGGTCCTGGAGATGAGAAAATACAATTATCGCATGTTACATTGTGTGTTCAATCTCTTCCAACCTTTTTTTAAATTAAAAATAAAAGACAGCATCCAATGCTGCAGAGTCATCTCAGTGCCTTTTTTTCTTACCTCTATGACTGATGAAATTGAATAAGCTAACTTTCAAATGTGTGGATGATGAATTTTATCAGGACCATAAATATTTCCAGATCAGCAGAAAAAATGCCTAATTTGGGGTAAAGCAGGAAGTCAGCAATTGCCTGGGAATAATAGCTGGTGAGAACAGGAATCACACTAATATGTATCTGTGAAGCTCCTTCCGTGGCTGCCCACGGGGAGGGAAATGGGGCCAGGACTACAGACTTGGGAGAGAGGATAGGGAAGTTCAACTTTTTGGTTCATTTCTACAAACCTATGCTGACTCTGAAAGGTGTACCAGGTGCTGCCCTTGACACCTGTCATAGCCCCACATTTGTGTCTCCACCCCTCAAATTCATATATTAAAATCCTAACTCCCAAAGTGATGATACTGGGAAGTGGGGGTTCCCCACTTTGGGAGTAGATTAGTTTATGGGAGGTGCCCCCACAAAAGGGATCAGTGTCTTCATAAGAGAGGCCCCTGAAAAATCCCTTCCTCTCCTAGAGAACACAGTAAAAAGATGCCATATTTGAGCCACTTACCAGACATGGAATCTGCCACTCCAATGGGATCTTGGACTTCCTAACCTCCAGAACTGTGAGAAACTTATGACCTACCCAGTCTACACTGTATTGTTGTAACAGCCAGAATGACTAAGACAGCGCCTGCATTCAACAATGTGATGACACAGTGCTTCATCAAGGAATGAGCATCCCAAGGAATTTGCTCTTTGACCATTGTAACTTGTGTTCAGTCTTAGTAGATTTCTGAGAGGAGAAGATTCTTCAAAGATAAGGATGAGCCAGGAAATAAAGGTTAGAAAGGCATCCCAGTGGGGAGGAAACCCTACTTGGACAGTGGGGAGGAAACCCAATAAAGGCACTGTGTTAGACACTTCAGGCACTGAAGACTCACATTTAGAGGTAAAGAACGTAAGACTTGGGGGGGCCTCTCTTGTGCTGCAGGGGTTAAAGACACAGCACTATCAAGCTATCACCAGCCACTGCAGCATGAGTTCGATTCCTGGCCAGTCCACACATGGCACACATGTGACCCACATGGCACAGTAGACCTCTTCTGTCTTACCTGCTGCTCCCCTCAGCAGTGTATCTTAATAAGTCCACCTGTTCTGCTCCCCACTCTGTCTCTGGTGAATCCTCTTACCCCTGGCACCTCTGACCTGTACCCCAGTTCTTGTATGCATAAATAAATAAATCTTTAAAAAAAGAATGTAAGTGACCAAAGAGGAAAGTCGAGGCCAGATCAGTGGTAGACTTAGATTTAAAGATATGCACAAAGGCGAGGGTCTTAAAACACTTTGAAGCAAGAGAACAAAATGTAAAATTTGCTGTTGGGTGGATGAGATTGGTAGTTAGTGAAAGATGGATGGAAAGCAGTGATGTTAAAGATGCCAGACCAGCTGGGAGTTTGCTGGACATGAGATGACAGTGGCATCTGTCTTCACCACACTGGCTGCAGTTTAATAATCTCTTTCTGTACTTCCATGTCAGTGCCACTTTCCTGATGTATTAATAAGCACCATGACATCAGGGAATGTGTCATATTCTTTATAAGAACCTCACGTTTTAACAAGTGCCTGATAATGACTCTTCAATGAACAATTAATTTTTAATGTATGGGTGAATACCCTGAATGAAAGCTGGGGGAATATGTTCAGAGCAAGGAACAGATTTTTAAAATATTCAACAGGTAAAGATACCAAGAATTGCCAAGCATAGTTTAAAATGGCATCCTGGGCCTCCCTGGTGGCGCAGTGGGTTAAGCAACACACTATGAAGCAAACAGCAGCCACTGCAGCATGAGTTCGATCCCTGCCCCCGGCCAGGGAGGGGACTCACATGGCGTGGCAGACCTCTCCTGCTGTGCCCGCTGCTCCCCTCAGCAGTGTACTTCCGTTTATCTGCCTGTTCTGCTCCCCACTCTCTTTGGTAAATCCTTTCACCACCACCCCCACACCTCTGGCCTGTACCCCAGTGCTTGTATGCATAAATAAATAAATCTTTAAAAAATAAAATAAAATGGCATCCTGGTGCCTGTATTAATTAGATGATATGTAGCCCTGGGACAGGACATAACACAATGTTAAGAATGCAAACTCTGGGCTGCTCTTACCTCAAAGCCCAGCACCCCAACTTCCTCACTGTGTCCCTGGGCAGAAGATTTAATCCATGTGTGCTTGCTTTTCTCAAATGCAAAGCGGGAATGAATAGAGTGCAAGCCCCATCCTGTGGTTCTGAGACTTACAGGGATTAATTCTTAGGAAGGAAGTAGAACAAAAAGCCTGGCAGACAGTGTGTGCTCAATGAAAGCTCAGATTAAATTCCCATTAAGTCATTAGTCACTAGTGACTGTTTCATTGCAGGGAGGTGACTTGCCTTTTAAATTTCAGCAGTACCTCTTCATTCAATCTTCACTTTTCCTCCGAAAGTGTTTATTGACTTACTGGAACAAATGGAAAGTCAGAAGCCCTGAATGAGGCGATGTGCTAGATTTCACAAGGGCTGTCCACACCAGAACTGGGCTCAGTGGGCTGACTGCATCCTCCATGTGCTTCCCACTGTTTCTCTAGGGATGACCTTACTGCTGGTGTGAGCTGGAAAAGAATTTCAAGTCATGGTTTAGCTACTTATAAAACATATGTTGGGAAATCATATCAGATGCTGGACCCATTTATCCCCTGCTTAGTCATACCTGATGCTAACACCAAAAGCTTTGGGGTGTTTCAAACAGGGTTTCTGTGATAGTGCATTAAGATCTTCCTTCCAATAATTCAGCTACAATTTTTTGGTGCCTAAGATGAATTTTCTTTAACCTGAGTTCCTCCATTGCTTGGCATTCAAGTATAAGTAGATTTTTTTTTTTTTGGTCTGTTTATATTGTATCTCCACCAACTAGGGGAATTGTGTGTTCATTATGAACTCATTTTTATACATTTTTTCTGGTAGAGGACTAACAACAACAGAAATAAAAAATTGGAGAAATAGAAGTAACATTAAAAAGAATTGGAGGTGAGGAGTAGTAGGGATTTGGGAATTCTGCTTTGGGAGAAGTAACAGAATTAAATAGAATTTTCCTGAGCCTTAGAACCTTAGAAATGCCTTTGAGAGTTGACCTGAGGGGGTGAGCATGGGTGGTAAAAACTGGGTTTCCCAACCCAGTTCTGGTAATTGTATTAAATCATGGTTTTCCATTGAAAGTTACCTAGAATTTCTAGGAGGAATAAAGGAAAGATTTAAATAGGGTCCCCACAATGAGAATCAAAGCATCATAAATGTCTGATTGAACGGAATCTATACAGACAAGGAATGAAACCTTAGAAAAAACTATGTCCTTTGGGGGAGACCTCTTGTGTGGTGAGTGGGCCAGAGCTGAGCCCGCAGCTTTATTATCTGTCTGCTGGAGAAGAATAGACACTGAGACGAATAAGTTTGAAGTAATTAAGACATTGAGTCACTGAAAGACTTTGACAATAAGCAGTTTGGAAGTAATTTTATGTCTGTTGTATTTGATTATAAATACATGGTTATAATGTATGGTTTTGACTCTATGTATTCCTTTGTTTCTTATTTTATGTTTCAAAGTGATTCATTATTTTATTTCACAAAAATATCAGTCAAGAATGAATTGGGGAAGGGAAACAATTGATCTTTTTCTATAGATAGTTTGAGAAACACTGTCTTAGAATGAATTATTTTTCCTACAAAATGTATCAGATTTACAACCATGACATTAAATGGAATAAAGGAGAAAGAACATAAAAAATGTCTACTACATAAACACATGTAAATGGAGGTTAATTTTACATTGGTCCATATTCCTATTTTAAGATAAAAGAAGTGCCACTGACAATTTTTTCAGACAATATTTATTTTTCATTTTTGTATATGTAATATATACTTACAAAAGCTTGGAGAGTTGCATTTATATCACTATCTCCTGGTCATGTGCGGAGCTTAATGTCATATCATAATAACGGCAATTTCTTTTGCAGTAAACGTTTTAAAGCCCTCAAAAGAACTACATTGAGAGCAATTATAACATTTACAACTTCAGTATGTATATTATCTCAGGACTAGAAATCCCACAGATTAATTACCTATAATATAGCACATTAAATCATTTGTTTTTCTCAAATTTACTTGCTCCAAAAAGTATAGAAATGTTCATATAAAAAAGTTATTTTTTTCAATGCTGTCAATTTCTATGGACATTTCTATTTTGTGTCTTTTTAGCCAGTGTGAGGTTGGTTTCAAGTGGCTCTGGCCCCTGCTCTGGCCCTGTGCTTCGGCACAGACAAGAAAGAGAACGTGCTCGGAGGCTGCAGGTGAGTGCCTGCACAGAAGCTAAAAGTGCTTTTAACTCACCGCGGTCAAGGTTGGCCACTGTCTCAGCTGGATCCTCAGGTTCAAGCCAACAGCAGACAGATTTGGATGCCACTGCAGAGGATCTCAGGCCCTGCATACAGAAAGTACACACATGTGATAAGGAAGCTGGACTTTGAAGTCAAACTCCTTTTTTTAATTGTATTTTTTACTTCGTTTATAGCACTGTATGAAATGTTACCAGACCACACATATCCCCAAAGGATTCACAGTCCAGGTGCCCCTACCCCTGTGCTCTGCACCCCCATCTTCCCCTCAGGTAGCCTCAATTCTGCGATCAGTTTTCTAGAATTTTTTGGTTAGTTTGTCTCTTTATTTTTTCACTTTCCACATGAGTGAAATCAACCTGTATTTCTTTTTCTCCTTCTGGTTTATTTCATTTAGCATCATCTTCTGAAGGCCAACCATCATTTACTAGTTTGAGACCTTGGGAAAGATATGTAATCTCTCTAAACCTCTATTTCTTCGTCCGTAAAACAGACTGATGATAAACATATCTTTGGGAGTTATTTTGAACATTAAATGAGACAATATACAGACATTCCTGATGTGTGATAAATTACCAATAAATGTCCTGACTGATGATGATGATGATGATGACAGAACAGCACCTCATAGGCCAGGCCAAGTGTTTTTGACATGACTGCTCTGACATCATCTTCAAGGTAAAGCCTGTTGGTCTCTGTCCTCAGTGATCTGGCAGGAACAGAAAGTAAGGAAATGTTCATGATGGAGAGAAGAAAAAGTCAGCTGGTATTCTGGCAACCTAGCCTTCTGGTGGAAATGAGCCATAGAATTGTTCTTTTTAGGTTTTTCTAACCAACCCCTCTCTGCTTTTGTCTCCCTGGGCTGGGCAACACCTGCTATATAATAATCCTCATGATTATGGGAATACATGCATTTTGTCTTTATCTTTAGCAACCAATCAGAGCAAAAATCCAGTTGTGGACTTTATCATGATTAATTTTACTAATTAGGTTTTCTGCTCTATGTATTTCCTGTCCTTTGGAATTGACACTGGGAATTTTATACCAGGAAGTTGCAGCTGTGTTCATATAGCATGAAGCTTCAGCAGGGGGTCACATAATTTGATGAGTTTAGTAATTTAACTTCCATGCACATTAATCCTTACTGGACTAGGGCAACTAAAATTTTCTGTTGACTGAGAATTCAATGAATATTCTCTTGCCTAGTGTGTTGTGAAGGTACTGAGTTGGGGTATTTTCTCACAGTTGTCAGTAATTAGGATAAACATCATGGAGAGTTTCAATAAGCTGTTTTCTATTGCTGCTATAATGAATTACTATACACTTAGAGGCTTAAAACAACAATAATTTATTGTCTCAGTTTCTGAAGGTCAAATTGCAGACAAGGTTTAGGTCAACTGTTTCTTTACAATCTTACAAGGCTGATACCAAGGTAGCAGGACTGAAACTCTTTCTGGACACTCTATGAATCAATTCACTTCCAAGCTCAATCTGGAAGTATTCAGTTTCATGTAGTTATAAGGCTGGAGTCTCTATGTCCTTGATGATTTTAAGTCAGGGCTATTGTCTTCTCCTAGAACCTACTTATATTCTTTGGCTCAAAGTGCATTATCACCATTTTCAAAATTTACAATGGTGAATCAAGTCAAGCTTCAAATATCCAAAACCTCCACTTCTGCCACATCTCTCTGCCTGGTTTTCAAAATGTTTCATAATTCAAATTTTCTTGTTTTTCCAGTTCTCTTTATATTCAAAGTACAACAAACTAATAAGGCTAAAATAGGCATATAACTAGGTTTAAACGTCAATACGAGTTAGTGGATGTCTTATGTGCGTTGTACAGACAGATACGGAGTCTATAATGAAGCTCAGCAAGACCCAATCTGTAAGGCACACTGGGTGACACCCTCTGTGTATGTTTGGGAAGATCTACAGGTGATGGGTGGAGAGAGTGGTCTTGGGGCATGTGCCCCAAGTGACAATTTGTACAAAAAATCAAATATGTGTTCATTGAATTTTCTTCCTTATCAAAGATTAGAAAATTTGTCACAATAAGAAGATTGCTTCACTGGTGCAAAGCTGTTCCCTTATGTCTATTTCACTGTTCTACTATTTAGGTTGACACATTCTTCCTTTACCATTGCTTGTACGTTGGTTGGAAGCTGCTCACCAAAGCTTCCAGAGCTTTGCAATCCTTGTTGCTTCAACAAATCTCTTGCTCATAATTGCATTGGGATTCTAACTGCTCTGTGCCTTTGACTTTTAATGATGAATTCCATCACAATTCATGGGTTATCCAAGGTCATTTTCTGCACAAACCATTTTTAATTTTCCCAAGTAGGTATCATCCTTAGATTTGAAATGTCCTTCTTTATTTGCTCCATTGTTGAGAACATTATCACTTTTGTACTATTTTCCCTTATGCTCTACATTCCCTGATATGCTGTTTACAACCTCTCTGAAAACTGGGGCCAGGTTTCATGAACTGTGAATTGTTTGATGGACCCAGCATTCTGGGGGGGAAAAATGTTTAATAATAAATAACCAAAGAACTGATCATGCGTCTCTGTGTTGATTTTTAGAGAGCCTGACATAAGGCATAAGGATGATTCTGCTTATATTAGGGGAGTGTTAGGATAGATGACTTAAGTCATGCTTTAGTTACCTCTAATCCCCTTAATTGAGGTCTCAGCTTTGAAGTTAAACTCCAATATGATTAAAATTGCATTACTGACCTCACACAACATTCCTGCTATACATCAGCCCTCACCCACTGGGAGTATCAAGCGTTGGAAAGTTAAAACTAATGTTTGAGGGAGAAGCACCAACAGTGAGTGGTGCCAGAAGACAGAGGCCTTGGAGAGCTGCATAAAACGACCCAACTCGTCTTCACACAATGATGTTGCCACTTGCTCATCAATTAACAACTGGCCTCTGTGGTCGAATGTCTTTTCTGGATTTTCACCCTCCACAAGGTCGGAACTATCAGTGAACTTTTCATTTTACCAAGTGTCACCCATTGCCATGAATGCACTACATGGGGGAGGGGGGGTCAGGAAATTACTGTTACCCCAAAAGATAGAGAAATGGGAAGATGGGGTTATTACTATAATTTACTTTTATTATTTGAGCTTCCCTGTTGTTTTGGAAACCATTTCAAAACCTTTTTGCCACTACCTATAGAAATATTAAAAACACAGGGGTCTCCCTGGTTGCCCAGGGGCTAAGTCTCAGAGCTATCACAAGAGCCTGAGTTCAATCCCGGGCCAGGGAACTGACCCACATATGACTCAGCAGACCTCTTCTGTCTGTCCTGCTGCTCCTCTCAGCAGTGTATTTCAGTAAGTCTGCCTGTTCTGCTCCCCACTCTGTTTCTGGTGGATCCTCTCACCTTCCTCCCCATACCTCTGGCCTCTACCCCAGCTCTTCTATGTAAAAATAAATGAAGTCTTTACAGATAATTTTAAAAAAAGAAATACTAACTACACATACAACCCCAGTTGAACCCCATTCATGGTAAATAAATTGTGATTAAAATGTATTTACTGGTTCAGTATGTACCACAAGTAACTAAAATTTAGCTATGCTTAGAAGGGGGAGAAGTCTCTGATCTCAAAAGTTTACCTGAGCATAAATTAGTATTTTTAGCACACTGTTGGAGAGATTATATATTCAGCTATGGCTCCAGTGTATGAGAAAACACCAAGTAGGCTAAAATAGTCCAACCATTTTAATTCTAGGTAGAAATCTTAACTCAAAAGCAGGCTGTTTTGACAAGTACTTATTACACTTGTAGTGTTTATGCTAATCATATTTTATCAGATTAATCAAATACTTCATTTACTTAGATTCTATAATAAAGTTGAAGTAAATATGATGTCACTTGGATAAATATTATAATTTAAAGTTATTCTCTTTTATAAAAAGAAAGTGTTCCTTTTTAAAGGCAATGAATCTTTTCTAGAAATCTGTGGCGATAGTCCTCACTGCTCAGTGCCGAGAAGAAAAAAATGATCATGAAGGAAAGATTCATCAAGCTTCCTCTTCAGAAGCAAGAGAGGATTCTTGTCTCTCAAAGGAAATGCCACATTGCTTGCCTCAACAAATGCTGCTTCCACTGGCAACAGGACATGGAATGAATGACTCTATCTGCCATGTATGTTATTCAATTCATCTGTCCCTGCAGTGCAGGACAGAAATTACTGTGATAGACATTAGTGATGGTCACCAGTATAGATAATCATCTCTTGTAGCCACGGAAATGCACGAAAGTCCATGCCTACTGAGGTCAGGTCATGTGACTTCTTTTGATGAATTCCACATAAGCACATATCTCAGTGTTAGTTCTGGGCACAGGGTGTTTAATTACTATACTAATTGCTAGTGTTCCCGTAGCCTTCCCAGCAGTGCGTATAAACCTGAGGCACTCCATGAAAGGCAGCTTCCTTGAGGAGTCTCCCGGACATACTGCACAAAATGAGTGACTGAGAAATAAGCCTTCAGTGTTTTGAGCTACTGAGACTGGGCTTTCATAGCCTATCATGTTATTGCTCCAGTGGGAATATCCCAATTTTTCTCTGATGCGGTTAGGCACTAAAATAATTTTACTTACTCAGTTCTACCATCTTGTCCATTCCCACTTCAACCTAGGCCTTCTTTTCTTCCTTGTCTGTAACCAGAGTAAAAGCAATGTTACCTACTTAAGGAGAATGGGCCTGTTAAATAGTGTACTCTGAAAATACTGGATTCCATAAACATTTATTAAACTACTGGATTTTAAGAGTAAGTAGTAGACTTTTCTAATATTTCTTTACCATATTTGATGCTAAGCACATATTTTTCAAAATGTCCCTTAAGGTGAAATACATGCTTAGGAACACTTTTGTGGTTCCCAAATTTCAGGTTTTAAGGATATTATGTCCCTGTTCTTCTCAGGAACTGGTAAAATGACAACACAGAGAGAGTGATCAGCTATAATATGATCTTAATGACATGGCGAGACATAATGTAACATGATATGAGGGCAATCACTGAAAACTTACACTATCTTCATCAGAAAATACATCCTAAAAAACATTATAGATAAATCAAAATGAAATTCTGGAAATGTTCATGTAACTTACAGAGAGGCAGAGAGAAGAAAACAGAGAAAGAGAGTGAAAACCAAAAATAAAAACAGTATTACATTTCAACATGAGAAAACAGTTCCCTTTTCAATTCCTCCCAAACCTCTGGCCAAGTCAGGCCAAGTCCAATCTGGCAGCTGGAGCCCACTGTCCTCTGACATGGCTTAGTGGCCTTAGGGCCCCGGGAGAGCAGGGCTGGGGCACAGCCTGAGCTGGTGGAGCTTAGCCAGGCCCAGTGATTTCATATTGTCTTTATTTCTAAGGTTACTTTATGGCAAATGATAGAAGTTTTCATATACAGGTGTTAAGAGATATTCCATTTTTAAATTTTAATGATGGGGAAATAATGGACCAATCTCTGGAAAATATTTATATTCATACATATATATTTCTATATATACATATATTTATAGTAACTCATAAATCCCAAAGAACATAAATCAGAAAGCTGGTATCCAAATGACGGAAGTATGTGACTACATGTAGGCAAGGTAGTAGTCATTTCCTATCATATATGTAATAAAACATTTCTATACTAACCAGTCATTTGCTTTTATGCTTTTAAGCTCACTATTTACGAGCTCCTTAAAATCAGGAAAGATGAGACTTTTGCTTCTTCAGGTGTTTAGCATTATACTCATAACATAATGATCTCCATTTTCATAACTACAAAGGTAAATTTTAACCTGTTCTTGTTCCAGTGATCACAGATTTGGAATATGGTCCCAATGAAATTTATTGTATAAGAATTATGTGGTGACTTAGGGAAACCAAATTAATCCTCTGCTTTTGGAAAATTAGAATTTTATTTTTGAAGAAAGAAACAAGAAGTTAATGTTTAATGTTATTTAAACCTATAAAGATTGATTTTAATGAAGGTTTTGTAAGTGAAATTTTGTAATACAGTATATATTGGGAAGAAGAATGTTTCACAATGTCCTCCACAGTATTTCCCAACAATTTTGTATCCTTTTACTTATAGGAACAATGGTTTGTTTCATAATTTGCTCTAACATCCATTTCAGAAGAATGAAAGTCCTACTTATGGGAAATGACATTTCAAAACTGGTATAAAGGGAAGAGCATATTCATGAAGAATGATTCACTTTAGAGGCATAGTCTCTCTCTGATGGCCAATAAATCAGTTAAATATATAGTTTTCTTCTTCATTCAATAAAAATGTATTGAAATACCACTACATGTCAAGCTCTGTTTTGTCATCAAAGTTCCTTTGATGAACAATATTGAAAAACAAATCCTCCTCATACAGGAATTATAATATGATAGGTGTCAGTTTAAAACTATAAGGAAAAATTAAAAGGTGATTTCTATAATGACAAGTACTATGCAGAAGATGAAAGAGGAAGATGTAGTAGAAAGTGACCAGGAGAGTAAAGTCAAGAAGGTACTACAGACTCACTGTAGTTAGTAACTAGAAAGTGAGGCTCTTTCTACAAAAGTGAGGCTGTTTCTACAAAATAAAACAAAACACTAGGGAAGTTTGCATTATTCACTGTTTTGCACCCATGGAAGAACTATTAAGTCTCTTAATAAAAATTAGATAAATTCAAGAAGATGTGGTATAGATACACTGTGGAATACTCTTCAGCTATCATAAAGATAAACTCTGTCATCTGTGACAAAATGGATGAACCTGTAAGGGATTATGCTGTGGAAAAGTCATCAGGAGAAAGAGATATATCATAGGGGACCATTTACATGTGGAATAGAGAAATAAAAAAAAAAAGGTCTAACTCAGAAACTAACCCTTGAAAGTTGATTATAGAAATGAGACATTCAGGGTATCCCTGGTGGTACAAGGGGTTAAGGCACAGCACACTGAAGCATCCTCAGCCACATGGTGCAGCAAACCTCTCCTGCCTTGTTCACTGCTCCCCTTAGCAGTGTATTTCAATCTATCTGCCTGTTCTGTTCCCCACTCTGTCTCTGGTGAATCTTCTCATTCCCCACACCTCTGGCCTGTACCCTAGTTCTTGTATGCATAAATAAATAAGTCTTTAAAAAATGATATATTCAGAAGGAAAGAGATGGACAGAGGCAAGAAAAAGCAGGGAGGGAGCACAGTATTATCTATTTCAATTATATATATATATATATATCTCAAATCGATTTCAAATTATTTTTGATCCTTTTGATTACTATGAATTTATTCCAAATTGTACAAGCTTATTGATTAAAACAATATGATAAATGATGTTAATAAAGAAAATAAAATTCATGCAATTATTACATAATAGCTTGTAAAGTATGTATATCTTTATTACTCATGTAAACACCACTAGCCCTTCAACCAGAACACTGAGACTTGTACAATAATAATTACATTAGATTTGATGATCTGATATTTGCCCACCTGCTGTCACAGAAACACTGCAGTTCTGCACAGGTACAGTTTAATCTCCGTTATAAGGATTTACGTGCAGGATATAAAATGATAAGACATTCTTGTTAGTTTGTTACCTGGTTATTAAACATGAAATCCACAGGGATTTACATCTACTCTTGCACAGTAAGTCCAACAAACACTGGGGGGAGTCTGCCTGAAAGGCATTATGTCAGCCATGCTGAGGTCTGAGAGCAACAAAAGAAAGAGTCTTCACATGTGAGAGAAACAAAAAGGACAGTTTGACTAAAGCCAAGATCTGTGGGAGAAAGAAGGGACCAGATGTGAAGCCCTTTCAGTAATCCAGAGAGATATGGGAGTAATGACACTAAATTGGTAGCAATGTAAGTGGAAGAAAATGGAATGAGTATGTACCTTGGATGTACTGCTGACAGAATGGCTGGAAGATTCCACATGGATATGAAGAAAAGAATCAAGATGATTCTTCAGTTCTATTTCTTGAGAAAATAGTGCCTCCATTTATTAATATGTAATCAACAATTACAATGAAGATTGTATTACTATGAATACGGTTAAGGGTGGAAGGCCAGTAATATGAAGATGACAACAATAACTAATGCAAGGGTGACTAATATCCATAGTTCTAAGGGGTTCACTTAGTTATCACATTTGATATCTATCACAAGCTTAGAAGTCTATTTTCCACATTTTGTGAATCAGTAAAAATTTTGAAAAGATAACATGGTTTCTTCATTAAAGGTCCTAACAACCTAAGAAAGGAGAACTAGAATAAAGAAGAGTTAGATCTGACTCCTGTTTCAGAATATCCTACTCATACATCCTTGAATAAATTATTAAATTTGACTCCAATGTCTCTGAATTAAAGTACAAATCTTTCTACTCTATCACCACTTTCAGATAGAGTTGACTAATCCCTTTTCAGTTCTAAATTTCTATAGCTTGAGTATTTTAACTTTCCATCCAAAAGTTAACAAAAAAACCTACCAATAGCAATTGCAAGAATGGGCTTCTTTCCTTACCTATAATGAGTAAGTTTTGCTTTTCACCTTGATTTTAGCATTCTGTAACTCATTTTTACTTTATCTGTAAACCAGATTTTAGGCTTTGGTAGTCTTTAAAACCACTTGAATCTAATGAGTCACCAGTTTTTCAGCACAGGAACTTAATTGTTTTTCCAAGAGACCACCAACGTTTTGTCATTCTTTGTATAGATCTGATCTTCTAAGTAACTGATGATGTACTGGGAAGAGCATTGTATTGTCTGCATTTTTGACATTAGGTTGGTTGTGTACTTAAAACAGAAATTTGACAACAGAAGTATCAATCAAATTATAAAACAGTTAAATCTTATTTGACTATTATCAATTTGATCTTTATCAATGATGTTCTACCATATGCATGACCCTCTACTAGTCTTATCACTGTTGAAAGAACCTCTTCACCTTTGATGGTGTCTGAAGATCCTTCCAAAAATTGTTTTAAAGTCATATGCATAACAATACATTCTTTGCAGAGGAGTCACAGGAATTCATCTGCTAGAGAAGTCACATTCTAATTAAGGACTTCTCCTGGTGACTTAATATATTGCTCTTTATTTCAATCAATCAGAAACTTCTCATTAGTTATGACTGCCTATGTATTACTATCTGCGAGATTATTTTTAAACAGACCATGCATTTCAATTGCACACCTACTGTGATAAAATGTCTCAGCAAAGACAGATGAAACAACACAACCATATACAGTCATTAATGCAGGGTGTTAAAATGCCCTTTAGCAGTGTTTCATACAAACATCTGTTTGTAATAAGAGACATAGTTTAAGAAACAACTCATATTAGCACCACAAAGTTCTATTTTATTTTTCGATTTTTTTTTTTTATAAAATACTCATGCATGACCCAAGGCATCAACGCAAAGAGCAAGTTTTCTTTAAGGTGGAGATTTCAATACAGGGTAAAAATGAATAATGGAATTGAATTTATTCAGTTTGTACTTAGAGGATCTTGATTTTTAATACATATAAGAGTCATTTGGAAAAATTTTTTGAAGATTCTGTGCACTATCAGCATGGTTTTGAGTACAAAGCAATCATCACTTTTAATGTGCCTTCTGGGTTACTGTACTGTCAAACCACATTGTATTGTCAAACCACTGAGCAAGAGACAATTAATACTAGATCTCATTTATCATTATAAAAATCCTATGAGATCAGCAATAGCATTTTATATTTAAAAAAAAAAGGCAGGCTGACGAGAAGACTGCTAAGAAAAAAAAAAAGGACTGTGTGTGCTTTTTGCTTCTCATGCTCAAGGTCTTTTGGTGAAAGGTAAACTTTGCTCTCAGTCAAATGTTCAATGTAGCTCCATCCTTTTAATGTACTAAGAAGTCTGAACCTCCAAACCAACTGCTGCTATTTCCTCAAAAATACAGTAAGATATTCATTTAAATTATCTTGACTACTATTCCCTCAGCCCTCATATTCATTTTCATTATCAAGTGGACATTATCTTTTAAAGATTTATTTATTTATGCATATAAGAGCTGGGGTGCAGGCCAGACATGTGGGAGGTGAGAGGATTCACCAGAGACAGAGTGGGGAGTAGAACAAGTAGATCCACTGAAACACACTGCTGAGGGGAGCAGCAGATGAGACAGGAGAGGTCTGCTGCGCCACGTGGTCAGCTCCCTGCTGCCATGGCTGGCAATAGCTTGATAGCACTGTGTCTTTAACCCCTGCACCACCAGCATGACCCTTCAAGTGGACATTTTTATTTCACCTCCTAAATATAACTTAAGTCCCTCCTTTTCTCTCCCACCACTGCCAATATCATGAGACGCTAATATCATCTCTTAACACTCGCCTTACCTCCACTCCTATGCCTTTGGTCTGCCGTCCATGTCACAGCTACAGTGATCTTTATAAAATGCCAGTTTAATCATGCTTAAAATATTCCAATGTTTTCCCATTGTTTGGGGATGAAATACATGTTTGTTAACCAACACATCCTGCATAATTTGGCCTCCACCCATTTTATTCTTTTCTGTACCAAAATTCCTGTCTCTTGTAGTAGCCCGCGTCCTTCCTTCCTCAGGGTCTTTGTACACACTGTCCTCACAACCTGAAAAACTCTTCACCTCATTTCCATCTAATAAAGAATCTTTTCATTTGTGGGGTCTCAACACAGTTATTAGCTCCTAGCTCTTCTGGGAAGTCTTGTGTATCTCTACAAATAAACAGAATAACCCAGTTATCAGTTTACATAATACTTTGTACCTTTTCTTATTATAGTTGTCATGTATATTTATGTTTGCTATTTTAGTAACAGCTCAAGGTTAAATTATAGACTGAAAATGCAGAAAAAGTCTGATTTTGCTCCTATTTTCAACACATCTCAGCCTAGAACACCTAAGACTCTCAAATTATTATTTCTCAAATGAAAATGCAAATGAATCAATTAGCCAACAGGGTGTTTCTTGACAATAAAGGTAAAGTTGCTAAACATTATAGACCTTTAAAATGCCCACTTCCAAAAGAAATTTTAAAAGGACATAGAAAACATCATAAACTATCTTTACATAATTTTAAATGAGTTTTAATGGGAAATCACAGTTAAGTCAAAACAATGTAACAAGAATTAGAAAGCACAAAATATCTGTGCTAGTAGCATTTATCACTAATCTACATAATTTTTTTAAAGATTTACAAGGTGGTAAAGCTATCTCTAGAGGTAAACATTTTCTTATTTCCTAGAAAATACCATGGTGACTCAGGGGGCTTAGAAGGAAATCTAACAATCATCTTTCTGTGATTCAATATTGCATGGCTTATTAGAATCTGTGACCAAAATCCATCTGGGGATGCAAGCACAAGCTCAGCCTTATTCTTTTCCTGGAGCCAGCCAAGCACTGCTTATAAATCACCCAGAAGTGCAATAATGGGATATGTCTTCTCTGAAGACCCACTGTTAATAATGAATTTTCCTAGTTAGCCTTTTCATATATTCATGGAGCAGATTCTTGTATTTTTTTATTTTCAAAGTGAGGTAACTGTCACTTTAGTTACTCTGAAATAGACACACAGACCAAGGGAGGCGTGGAAAGCACCATTTACCAAAATATCTTCTGCAGAATATCAGTAACAGATTCAGTGTTGTCTGGTGTTTGCCACTGGGGGAAACAAATGATGTTTTAACGCTTATTAAAATGTTTCTTTAAAAAGGCTGGGTTAATAATACTAAAGTAGTTTGCTTAGTGTGGGACTCCTCAGAGACAAATTTAATGATGATATAAATTAATGATTTAATCCAAAAAGAGTTAATTAGCACACCATAGTTTCTATATTTGATCTCTTGAAATACTAATATATTTCAAGAAACTCTCTTGATTAGTGCATCATGGTTTGGGAAATAGGTAATTTTAAGCCATATAAACCAAATGTTAGTATTTTCTTTCACTTTACGTGCCCCTTCCTTTTAACTTGCTTGTAAAAGGCACTGGAGGGAGAGGGGATTTTTCATATTCCAAATTTTCAAATTGACCATGGACACACTAAATTTAAAAATTTTCTAAATATAAATTACTTTTACTGTCTGAAACTCAGAGAGATTGAGACTCTGAACATACTGATTAGTAACAAATGAATATAAAATTTCAGTTAAACAAAATGAATAAATTCTAGAAACCCACTGTATAACACAGCACCTGTAATCAACAAAACTATATCAAACACTGAAAAATTCGTCAGGAGTTCAGATCTCACATTAAGTGTTCATCCTATGGTAAAATAATTGCGTTATAATTTATATACAGTAAATAACTGCCCATTGTATATACAGAGTTTTTGAGTGTGACACTTATATTGCCACATCCACCTCCCTCCACGATGTAGAATATACATCTGACCATGACAATTTCCCTCATGGCCCACTGGCATCAAATCTTCCTCCCTTCCTAGTGACTGTATATATGTATCTATAAAGGTACAGTCTATGTCATTATTTTGCAGTTTTTTTCATTTAAACTGAGTGCTATGTCTACTCTTAACACACATTCAAAAAATGTTTGAAGAGGTGAGAAAGAAGGAAAGGAGAGAGAGAGGGAGGGAAGGAGGAGGGAGAGAAGGAAGGAGGGAGGAAGGGAAGGAAGAGGGAGCAAATAGGAAGGAAGGAAGGAAGGAAGGAAGGAAGGAAGGAAGGAAGGAAGGAAGGAAGGAAGGAAGGAAGGAAGGANNNAGGGAGGGAGGGAGGGAGGGAGGCAGGGAGGCAGGGAGGCAGGGAGGCAGGGAGGCAGGGAGGCAGGGAGGCAGGGAGGCAGGGAGGTGGGAGGGAGGAAGGAAGGTAAGGTGGGAGAGAGGGAAGGAGGGCGGGAGAAAGGGAGGGAAGAAGGGAGGGAGGGAGAGAGGGAGGTAAACTCTGAATGGAGTTTTCCATTATGGAAGATAGTTTGAGTATTTGGGGGCAAGAAGTACAAGGGACAAAAGTCTTGCAAACTCTTTCTAGAAAGAAAAAGCAGTCCAACAAATAACAAGTCTCAACAGATGAAAGGTATGGAATAATTCTGCACTCTTCTTCCATTCAAAAAAATAAAACAGCACTGCAGCTGATTGTTGAGTCCGTCACAGGGCATCCACCGTGCCCTGCCTACTCTGGCAGCTCTGCCCCCTACACATCTCAAGCTGCTGTACAAAATGCTTGTTCTTTTCTTTCAGGATAGGTCATTCATGTTTACAAAAGTTGGCCATATTTTTCCTTGTTTTATTTCTAAAACTGTATAGTCTAATCTGCTCCCTCTCACATCCCCGAGGACTGGCCTGTGGCAGCCCTGGCTGAACAATAGTTACGGGGGTTTCTAAGCCCCATGAGCAAGGAGGCGGCCAAGGGAAGGAAGAAGTAAGGATTTCATTTTCCTGGAGAAAACAACACCAATGTCAGTGTTTCTTTTTGCCGGTAACAGGGAGGATATAAAGGTGGTGAAAATAGTTTGCCAGTCTATCTTCAAGTGGGCCATTGAGAGGCTGTTAGGAATTTTCAAACATAATATAACAAAATCAAGAAACAAAACAGTTCCTTTTCATCTGCACAGAGGCTCTGTTGAAACTGAAATACTTGTGGGATATTAGGAATGAAAAATGTCAGCATGCACACTGCCCAGGCTTTGCCTGGTTTATGGCTCCCACCTCATGGTCGTCATTACTGCCCAGTAAAAGGACCTCTTTGTCCCTGGAGCATTGCTTTGCAAAGACAAGAAACATCCCCGAGCGTCCTGTCCCTTGACATATAGGTCATGGCATTCAGAGAATAATGCGAGGGACGGCCGAGTGCCAGTCCCTTGAATCACAGGGACACGGAGCTATTTCGCAGGGGTGCAGCTAAGCCTTTTGCTCCTACGAATTTCCTTCCTGAATGGAAAGTACTTTTCAAGAGAAAGAGACCTGCGTTTTTCAGTGGCTTCAAATGCAAGACTTGCAAACAAACAAACAAAAAGACTGAATGGGGGAGGGGAGGGAAAGGAGGGACAGACAGGAGATGGAGACAGAGCAGACCTGGCATTTCCACCCCAACCTAAAGCCTGTGCTAGTGATGTGTGTGTGTGTGCACAAAGCCTTGTGTGCTTTGGAATGCATGAGAGACGTGCCAATCCTCTAACTCAGTGCAAGTGATCAAGACCCAAAATGAGCAAATTTCCTGATGCTTTTGGTTGATCAAAAAACTTGGTTTAGGAAGCAAGACAATTCTGCCCTCTGCCAGAAACCCCTGCATCTCCAGTCTCCAATGGGATCCTAGAGAGGGCAGATGAGTTTCTGGCACAGCTCTGGAGACAGTGGCCTAGTTCTTAGAGGGAAGCAGGCTGAAACACAGCTCTTCCAAGCAAATCATTTTTAAGCCCAGCTTTGTGGTTCCTGTTGTTAATTGTGGCACTAAAGGAGGACATTGCTGCTTCTCTGTGGTGCGTGCCAGTAAAGTGGCTTTGCCAAGGTCAGATGGAATGAGGCCCTTGTGCACGTTCTGTCTACAGCCCGCTGCACATAAGAAGTGCTGATTTCATAGACGGTCAAGTCGTGGTTGGAAGCCCCACGACACCATGAGGTGGCATCAGCACGTGATATGCAGCAGAAGCCACAGTCATGGTGGAACCTGCAAACTTCAAAATAAAGGCGAGCCAGCAAAAAGAAGGTTGGAAGCCACAAGTCACCCTAAGCACAAACATTAAATGACTGAACTTCCTTTTCATCTGAGCACTTTGAGACAGATATTTAGCTTCTCTGTGACTGAGTTTGTATGCCTTACCTTTCAAGAGTTTGTTTTCTACTAGAAATATATATGCCTTTATCCCTCACTATGTCTGGCCAGTTATCAAACACTAAGCTGCTGCTTTAAAATAGTAAACCTTATAAGGTGAGATGCTGTTCTAGTCGCTGTTTAAAAGTTCACAGTGACTATTCAGTGGCAAAGCAAGAATTCCAATCCAGGCACTCTGTCTTCACAGCTTGCTCAACAAGATAAGCCATGATAAAGTCAGTCAGTTTTTCAGTTTATTTCCCCATTCTTATGTCCTTGCAGTCGCTCTTGAGTGATGCATTAGAGGATGTACCTTCCCACGTATGGCCAAGCACATCATATTGAAATAATTTTGTCTTCTTTTTCACTTCTTGCCTGAAGTTTGCAAAGTACTTATTCATGCATGCATGCACATGTTGATTCCTTGATTCATTCATTTATATGCTAAATGTCTCTTTTGAATGACATGTCATATGATTTTCAAGTTCAGGCATTTTATACTTGGGAAGTAGGGGAAAGTCAAAGGTTAGGTTTAAATGAAAATGGCATTGAATGGATAAAAGAGAGAACTGGTTTAAGGTGGTATTTAGACATGCTTGACTTGGATGAATAGACCTGCCCCTATCACACTGAAGTGTTCTCCCAACCGGTAGCTTCCATAGATCCACTGAGGTTGAGGAAAAGGGCTGTTATATTTGGAGAAAGGACACTATTTTATTTTCCTTAGTCCACAGGCAGGGAGAGAGTGGTATCTGGTTTCCAGATGTATTCTCCTTCATAGAAACACTAAACAGAATGGCTGGGGGAGGGGAGACTGGGCTGGTTTTGTGTGACAGGCAGTTCTTCCATTTCTTTCTTTTTTTTTTTAGTTCTTCCATTTCTTGGTAGAGACATTTCCATGTAGCAGAAAGAGCATTCCACCTCATCATTATACATAGTTTTTGAAATCTTGTTTACCATTCAATTAATTAACTTCCCTTACCCCACTGTCTAACGGTCTCACAGTCTATTTTTTCCCAGACATTATCATCTCCATTTACTCTTGGCCCTTTTTCTTCCCAATTTAGCATCTTCCTAGGTAGGACTTTCTTCCTTCTTTATTACATATTTTTACCAGCGAAACCCAGGAAATACTGCTCCTGTTCACTCTGATCTAGTGTTACAGGGCAACCCTAATATAAAATGGGTTTGCCTGACTGGGTTCTCACCTGCGCGCTCAAACGGCACTTATAATGCCCCAACTGCAGGCACATACAACAAAGGTTAATAAAGGGTTTTATTTACAAGGGAAGGAGAAATAGCGCAGTGAATAACACAAGGGGAAGAGAGGGATACAGATTTGTAAATATCCTACCAGTTCCTTGGAGCTGGAACCCAACTGTGCGCTGAGAGCTGACTCCCAAGGAAAAAAGACCCCCCCAAGGCCCACGTGTCTGCTTTTATATTCAGCCTGCTGCTCAACTCCACCCTCAGGTCCCAGTGATCCGCTCTTCAATAATGACCTTATGGGATTTGTAGTCCTTGGATCTTGTAGGTCTGGAATGGGGGTCGAAGTCCATAACCTATTTGTATAATCCATTCAGGAGGGTCTTTCCCCTAACACTAGGACTTCTCCTCCCTGACCCTGTGCTAACTTTATCCAGACCCCTGACTTACAGGTAATAACAATCTGGCTAAAGGTAAACCAAAATATGCTTAGAAGTTTCTGAATTTTTTAAAAGTAAATAATGAAGACAGTACCTTTCGACACATTCATTCATTGAAAATATTCTATAAATATTGTGCAACTACTATGTCCCAAACACTGGACATGACTGGGCATTATTTATTTCTATAAATAAAATCCAGGACACCTAGAGGTAGTTCCAGCTGATGGTTCCCTTAGAGGTCTGTGTTCTGGTCGCCAGCACTGTCTAGTAACTAACAACAAGGTTTTCATGATTTTTACCAAGGATTGCTGCTATTTAAATGAAACAGATTTAAACCATTTAGGGCACCTTTTATTTCTTTTTAGTCATTATAGAAAAATATCAGAAAGCTCTTTGGAATCCAAGTCTTTGGTATCTAAAAGCAACACAAGACTTTCTCCTCCCCCTCAACATAGCAATGCCTTACATTCAAATGTTTTTTTTTTAAGTGTGTAATAAAAATGTTTCTATTTAAAGTTGGTTTAGTAAAGCTTAATTTTAACCAAATCTAATTCTGTAAACCAAACTGAATGTTAAGTAGTTATTTTAAGCTTATAATTTTATTCCCCTAACATAACAGCATAGCTATGTTATTTGCTAAACTAACAGAAAAATAGAAACCTACCTTGATTTGCCTTGTAAACTATCCGTTTTACAATGCATAATTCCTTGACAAGAGACAACATGTACACTGTGAAATACAAAACATGCAATTCTTTAATATTAAAGATATTTTTGAATTTTGGAAGAATCTATAATTGCCATTTAGGTTGATTAGGAATAGTTTAAGAACCTGAGGTTCAGTGGCTATAAAACTCAATTTATCACTCAAGATTATGTTTCCCAGGGGAAAATCATACTCTATAATTCTGTAGTTCCTCATTCTATATTTTTGGGAAAGATAAGTCCAATAAGATAGACAAAGTAGAAAGACAGGATTCCTATTTCCTGAGCAAAGATTAGGCAAGTTACCTAATCGCTTCTTACATGGTATTTTTCAGGATTCCTGTTGTTTTGTGTTAAAAAATAATATTATGTGAATGTATAGTAGTATACCTTAGTTCTCTTTACAGTGTGTTCTGTGCAACCACAGAAGTTCAGGGGACACTTTTTTTTTTTTTCAAAGATTTATTTATTTATGCATACAAGCACTGGGGTACAGGCCAGAGGTGGGGGAGGGTGAGAGGATTCACCACAGAGAGCAGGGAGCAGAACAGGCAGATCAAGGGAAGCACACTGCCCAGGGGACCAGCAGACACAGCAGGAGAGGTCTGCTGCACCATGTGGGTCAGGGATCGAACTCGTGCTGCTGTGGCTGCGGTTTGCCTCCTAGCGTGTTGCTTAACCCACTGCGCCACCAGGGAGGCCCTCAGGGGAGGGGGCACTTTTATGGGACACTCTCATGAGATCTACCAGGACAAAACTATTTTATAGCACTGAATATAGTTCATTGATATGGTTGTAGTTTGCACATTGCAATTCAGATTTTTAGTTTTATTTTCAAGTTATGATGAGCTTAAGATAGATAGAATAGAGAGATAATAGCTTTTTAAGCAGACACTATGCTTTCATCTGTACAACTCTAGTCCCATCTTCAATGCAGACTAGATGAGAAGACTATTACGGAATAGTCACAGAAATAGATATTCAAATTTGACCTTTACAAATCAGAAACATTTCCCCAGAGAGGGAATAGGAGAAGCCAATTTGGACACTAAGTGATATAGGTAAAACTGTGCATTGCTAATTTTGGTTAATGACCAAAAGGTAGCACTCATAAAACACTTGCTGTATGTCCAAAGTGTACTAAAGTAACTTTATATTTTGATTTTGCATGTAATACTTACAGTGGGATAGATAAGGACAATCACCACCCTTCTTTAATAGACAAGAAAACTGAAGCTTGGAAACTTGATAAACTTCTCACAACTAATAACTGCTCAGAGCTCAGACTGTATGAATCTGGCATCCATGACCTTGGCCACAATGTGTGCATTCTTTTAAGCATACCAATTTTTCTTACAGTCTCCTCTTTCCCATCTACCCCTAAACCTCATCTCCCAGGTCTCATCATCAAGTAAACCAACAGCATCTCTGTACATGCACCAGACCAAGAAGCACAGGCCCTCTCTCTTGCTCCTTACATGGTTTGTACAATTTAGTTCTACTTCATCTTGACCCCCCGGGACCCCCCAAGGCATGCAGTGGAATGGACATGGGTATAGGGGAACCCCAGTAGTGGCAGGCATGGAGCTGTTTTGCAACTGGAAGTCAAACAAGTCACTGAGCTTTGAAGGCACAAGAAAGGCTTCATTTAGATATCAGGCAAAAAAGATCAAAGTGGAGGAGGACAAGCATGCCTGTTGTCTGCGGCAGGCAGCAAGTCATCAGAGGGAGTCCCACATCCTTTACTGCAAAGCAGATGCACTACATCTGAGAGGTTACCGTAAGCCAAATAAATACGGCCGAACCTTCCCTTGAAGTCTCCTGGAACAAAAGCTTGGGGTTTCCACCTGAAACAGAGCGGGGCCTGCTTGCTTCACAGCTGGCACATGGCCTCTGGCCCAAGCAGTTTAGATGAACACTGAACATCTAATAAAATCACCAAGAGGACAGAAACGCTTTATATGTGTCTGAAAGAACACACAGATTTTATTTAACATATTCTCAAGGAAGTGGTATATAATGACTTCTTTGCAAATCCTAAAGGCTTCAGGTTGACTGTGGGCAATTAAAAGAAACCCTCTGCTTTACTCCAGAGTAGCCAGGCCCCTCTTATCAATGAGCCGAGGGGAAGGGGGTGCTTTTCAATTCCAGCTGGGGACCTTCCAGATTGAAGGGGAAAACCAAAATGAATTGGGTGTCTACTCCATGCAAAATACTATCTTAGGTGCTTTATGCATTCTTGTGTCAGGTTGCTATCCTAATCCTGTAAATCTGGAATTATTGCTATATAGATGAGGGACCTGGTTAAGAACACCTTTCTTCAAAAAATACTAGTTGCACTGGAAAAGTTAATTTTAATGACTATCAGTTAGGAAATTCAAACTCCACTTAGGCATATTTATGAAAGTGACACAAAGGCAATTAATTTTAGGAGTAAAACACTTCATCTATGAAATATGAAAAAAATTATGATTATAATAATTAAAGATTGATTTATTGATAATATACAGTAATAAATAAATGATGTCTATAATTGAGGCTATAATTAACAGTCACAGGAAATCAAATGAAAGTATTGTAATCCTCCTACTTCATTTTTAAACTTAATTTTGAGTGCAAGGCAGAGTGACCAAGTCATCGTGATTTGACCAGGATTGACCTGATAGAACCTTAGTTCCCTGCTGGAGACACAATATGAGAAGGGATAATCTAATTGCTAGTTGATGCTTGCTGAAAGCCATTGAAATTAACAACAACAACAAAAATTCAGTGGTGATTACAGCATTTAAGGTTAGTCATGTGGATGCATTATGAAGGAAACTGCTTTCTGTGGAAGTGACACATGGGTGAGAATAAGACACATTAGCCAAATGTAAAAGGTGTGGGAGAGACCACTCCAGGCAGGGGGAGAGGCATGTGCAAAGACCAGATGGCAGCAAGGAACTTGGTATTTAGGAGCAACTGAGGAAAATAAGGGTTTGTACAAGGACAGAGTGAGAGAAAAAAAAGCAGATGACACTCACAGGTTAATAGGTGCAGCCCATAGGGGCTTGTAAACTGAATGAAATATTTTTATTTTGAATCCTAAAACCAGAGAGAAGCCTTTAAAAGGTGTGGGAGAGTGAAGATAAGGGGGGAGGTTAGGGTTGACAAATTTCTCATTTCTGGCATCTAAAGATGCCAGCACTAAGGACAACAGAGTGAATGAGAGGAGAACATCCACCCAGGACACTGCAGACCAGCAAAGGGGCAGGCATGGGAAAGACTGAAAAAAGAAGGTGGTTTATGGAAATTTCTAGAGAGAAAAATCCATTGCTCTTAGTGATAAATTTGACATCAAAGTGAAGCAAGAAGTATGTCAAAGATGATATCTATGCTTCTGCTTCTGTACAGGATGGATGCTAGAAACTCAAACTAACGCTTTTGCTATCTAGTAATTTAGATGCTAGTTGTTTTAATAAAGATGATCTGATAATATTAGAAAATGCATAGATCTTTCTCTGAATGAAGAAAGGGCCTGACTCCCCTGTTATCATGTGTTGACCTGGTGTCTGAATGGTGGGCACACAACCTAGGAAGGAGAGAGAACTTCACTGCTTGAACATCAAATTTGTAAGTTATGCACACATCATACACGATGAGGATAAATATAAGGGGTAACTCACTGTTCCCCAAGCTGAAGAAGAGTCAAGAGGCATATCCATGTGAATGAAAAGTCCTGGAACTGGTTCATTTTTTTCTTCAAAGTCATGTTTGTGGCTATTTTTTTTTAAAATAACATTACATTTCAGAAAAGCTTTTTTCACAAAAACAAAGTAATTCTGCCAGTGTACCTGTTCATTGGATTCTGTCACTGTAAGTTATCCTTACACAACTTCTAAATATGATCAGTTATGCTCACCTTCTGTATTTCTCTCTCATCAACAGTATTATCATTAAAATGGAAAAAGGAATTTTAAAGTTATTTTTGTATCATCCCAAGATCAGGTTGTCTAAAACACTTAGTTTATGATAATATCAAATAAAAATAACAATAAGTAATTGTGCATAAATACCTTATATGTAATAAATTATAATATATAATATATGCATAGTTATATATTAAGGACATGTAATATGTAATAATGTAGCATATTACAAAAATATTTGCCTTAATGTTTACTATATTTAATACATATAAAGTAAATGACATATATAACAGAACATAAAAATAAATGCATATATTATGCTTTAATACAGTAAAGTAATAACCAGTGCTCATAACATTTGCTATATTTTATAGTTTACAAGCCATTTCACATATCCTCTCTTGTTGAATCTTCACTGTGATGCAGGCATCACTGTTTCTAAGAGACAAGAGGAAACTGGGGTTGGGTAGTCAAGGTGGTTTGAGAGTACAGGACGGATACTTATCTCTATAATGCATGAAACATAGCACATAACGCGGACACAGCAGGGATGATTAGGTCAGCTCCCTGACCTAGTAAACACTCACACATATCCCTCCCCCCCCCCCCCCCCCCCCCCCCCACCCCCCCCNGAAACATAGCACATAACGCGGACACAGCAGGGATGATTAGGTCAGCTCCCTGACCTAGTAAACACTCACACATATCCCTCCCCGCCCCCCCCCCCTCCGCCCCAAGCCTACTGAGTCTGCTCTGGGATGGGCTCTTCTAATAGAAAAGGAAATGAGATGATTCAATTATGTGCCCAAATTCACTCTGCTAAATCACTGGGCAGATTTAGGACTCACAAGCATCTTTTTAAAATTACAGTCCTAAAGAGGGGGGTCACCGGGTGGGATCAAAGATCAAAGGGGGTGGGGGTCAATGGCCTAGAGTAAAGGACCTTGTGCTCTGATGGTGGACGTGTGTGATAGTGTCCATCTGAGATGCGAACCTAGTCCCCAAATCATAGCGTGCCAACCAATGTGAGCACAACGAAATGACCTGCAGATGCACTAAAGGGTGTAACAGAAAAAAATCAACTATTAACAAAAGGAAAAATGAATAACTAGAGTGACAGCCCTCGTGTTCTTTCCACCACATCACAGCTGCCTCAGAGAACCGGCTGACATTTACTCTGTTACTTGGGATATGTGTGACCTTATCTGCATGAAAATGACCCCACCAAGCACATCAAGAAACAACTGGGCAAACAAAGACTGAAAAGGGATGGTACGTCATTAACAAAATAATAAATAAATAATGAAAAATATAAAAATGTATGGGCAGAAGAAGGGGCCATACAACAAATTTTTGTGGCTTTTAATAAAAAATAACTATACAAGAGAAACAAAGTTAAGTGTCCAGCAAACATATGCGTGAGATGTGTCTCTGGCAGGGACAGCCTCTCAGAGTGGAGCCTCGGTGTGCAAGTGGTGTTCGTCATTCTTTCCCTTTCCAGCCCTGGAGCAGCCTGCACTGCGGCTCCCAGACCAGGACCGGCTGCAGATGGGAAGTGAGGGAAAGTGTCCAGCCTGACAGCCCGGCAGAGCCGCTCCCAGCTGGCAGCAAAGGTCATTAAGGCTTAATGACCTCCTAGGAGCCCACCCACCCAGAAGAACAAAGACTCCATAGGTCCCTGGGTCTATGAGAGCAGAGGCATGGGGTAAGTGTGTGCAAGGGGTTCCTGTGGGGGTGGGGGTGACATCATTCTCTGACTTCATAGTTTAAGTGCAGTTAGCCCCAAGAAAGCTAAGCAGTGAGTTAATATAGGGAATGCATGGGCAGTATGGGGGACAAATCAAATTTCTAACCTTGGTCTTTGCTTTCCCTCAGCTGGTAAGAACAAAAACCTAACAGCACTAACACGACAAAAAAAGAAAAACAAAAAACAAAAGCAGATATATCCGCACATGTAGCCCTGTAGGTGTGTATGTGTGCACGCTGTAACTCCTATGGGCCTATTTTTCCTTGTGTTTTCCAAGCTGCTAAGAATGTGGATCATGCACTTTTTTAGAAGAGCCAGGAACTGAAGAGGTTTGCTATCTTTGATAACAAAAAGATTAAAATTTAAGGTTATTGAGGAGGTTGAGCATAAATTATTACTAAGAAAGAGAAGTTACAGCTAATTACGGCCCTTTCTCTACTTCTGCTGACTCCACTCACACTCATGCATGCTCACACTCATGCACACACACACAGTCACACATATTCACACTCACATGTGCCCCCCTCCACATACACACACACACACAATTAGGGTCAGTAAAGAACCTAATTTCTCTGCCTCCTTAGTATCTACTTTGTATATATGTGATCTCATTGCTCCCCTAAGTTTGAGAACGGTGATCAGCCACCTTTTACAGATGAGGAAACTGAGCTGGAGGGAAATAACGGGCATTTTAACAGTTACACTGAGTGTTCTCACCAATCTTTTAGGTGAGTCACACACACACCACTGTTGGAGAACCATGGAATTGCTCAACTACCTGAGTGATCTTTCTAAAACATACCTACACTACCTCCCCGCTCAAAATTTGGTTCTGATTTCTATTACTTACAGGAGAAATTCAGAGAGGCTTTCTATGACTTAATTCTTTTCCAGACACAAAATCCTCACATATCACTTCTTTGTAATTATAGGACTACTTACAACTCCCGATGTCCTCTGGAAGTGTAATTGTCTGTTAAAAATGCCTTTCATCTCTGCATTTATCAGCTATTTGCACCAAATGTGAGTCCTGCAAGAACTGTTCTGAATTCACCAAGTATTCTGCACTAAAAATTCCATAACTCCATATTCCTTTTCACTACTGGAATTCCTTTGAGGGTAAAAAGTATGCTTCCTACATCATCATGTCACCAGTGACCATAATGTCACTATCCCATAATGTGCTGGTACTGTAGGTGATTAAAAAATTGTTGTTACGTGAATCAATGGAAATTGTGTCAAAGCCAAGTAGAATACACTAAAATTCTGCCATGTAATTTATGATTCTGGTGACATTAAGTGGAACCTAATGTAAGTATTGAGATTTTATTCTCCTAAACGAGTATAGATTCTTAGTTTCTTTGACTTTTTAAATCTCTATTTGTGCTTTTTAAAATGTCACTTTTCCTTTCAGTGTTACTTCAACAAAAATAGTCACTTCAATTAAAACAAAACATTTTAAGCCTAACAACAGGTTTGCTATTAGCACACAAAGGACATGAAGGCACCCAGATAGAGTTGTTATGTCTCTGAAATAACCATGTATATTTCCAAATATCAAATTTCTATTTTTATGTCCCATATGGTATGTGTGACTTTTTTTGTTCTGGTGGTTTTTTTTTTTGTTTTTGTTATTTGTTGTTGTTATACTTGTCTCATACAATGGCCACACTACAAAGGAAGTTTATGATTGCTCTCAATCAGAATGAGGTACCTAGAAGTCCACCTGCAATAAATGTATCTCTCCAAGTCATGTATTCAGTAAGATGGAAATTCACGGAAGTGATCAAAGTGTTATAGAAAAACAAAGCAGTTGTTTTTTCTTTGTATGTTTGAGCCACTCTTGATGGATTTACAGCCTGGCCCCATCTACTTAGAGCAGCATCAGACTTTACTGATTAATGAGAAAGGAAGACAGGGGTTAGGGAGAGCTGAAAGGAGAAGATGGGTTACAAGGAGGAGATATAGGAGAACTTCACAAACATTTGAAAGTTCAATGTCTTCAGGGAAGGATGCTTAAGGGTTCTACCCTTTGACCTTCATTAGCTTCAATGTTCCCATCTTGGGAAGACACTGACCAGGTTAATTTTAAAATTCTACCCTGTGCTTTATTCCGGGGAAAATGATCAGGAGTTATTTCTTAGCAGGTACCTGTAAAAAGGGAGAAAAGGGAGCTTCCTGCCAGTTCTTGCAGTGTGAAGGCTTATCTTATCTATTAGATTTCAAAAAAGCATAATATCCTTCCTGTAACATTTTTCTATAGTTGGTTTGCTACCCTTTCAAAGTTTCAGGCTGCCTCCCCGCTATAATGAGAGAAATTTATTAGAAAGAAAAAATTTAAAAAAACAAACAAAAACAAAAACCACTTTAGAATCTGAGCTCTTTAGTCTGTGTTTCAAAACATTTTATAAATTCAGCCTAATCCATACTTGTCTCCAAAGTCTGGCTTTAGAATGATTTCCTGCCCTGTGTATTAAGTCCTGTCAAAATCGCAAGCATATGGTGGACTTGCTTCTATATTCACTAAAGGACAGATTTCACTCTCTCTTTGAATCATTATTGTATTAATTTTCTTATCACTTGTTTCACTCATCTACTTCCTCATACACTGCAAGTATTTTTTATGCATAAATATTTAACCAATAAAATAGCAAATTAGTTATGGGAAGTGATTGCTTTTTTTTTTTTCAATTCTAGAATAAAGAACATCTAGTAAATGCTCCAAAGTAGCTGTCGGTTGGTTCTGGAAGTTCACTTGGCACCAGAACAAGTTTATTCAGAAAAATCACAGGCATGAATGATTCAATGAGGGTCAAAGTTAAATAATTCTATTTGGGGGTTACATAAATATTGTACCCACTGTGCTCTTATTCTTCAATCAAAGAATTTTCAAGCAGTAAGAGGCGATAAACAATGGATGTCAGCCAACTTGGTTATGAATAACTGTTTGGTTTTCCTACTGACCAATGACGAATGAATTTGAGGTGAGTCAGAGGTAGTTACTCTGCCTATAACCTCACTATCAGCCGATATGAAAGGAGATCTCAGTCTAAAGTCTGCTACACATACAAATAAAACCCATGCAAAACAATACTTAAAAAGCAAAACAAAGCTGTTCATGCAAACTGTTCTGTTGGCATGAAGGAGTCTCAGCTCAATGTCCTTTTAGATACTATCATCACAAATTGCCAGTTCATTTAATGCAGATACAACAACATTCCAGAAGTAGGATTCTGTCATCAATACAGCTGAATCAAACACTCAGAATCCTCTAGAATCCAAGGCTGGACTCAGGAGTCTCTGGGGATTTCGATTAGGACATCTTTTCCAAGGGTGTAGACCACAAACCCTCCCTGAATTTTTATTATTCATGCATGTGTGGGAAGAATCTTCTAAATATTTTAGTGAACGCACATATGTCAAATATTTTAATTTCCCTAATAAAGACCCATTTTTAGCATTACTCATTCTTGTCAACAATTCACATTTTTCACCAAGAAAGGTCCCATTTCTGACATCTAGTATATTCATTACCAAAACAGCAGTGATTGATCCAGGTGCAAGTGATGAAACAGCTGAAGTTGCTGCTTCTGGAGGATAGGAGGCAAGGAGCAATTCTGTCCCTTCCTGATTAGCTCATTCGTTGATGCTCCCTGGATTGTGCATCAGTCATTAAAGATTACACCCAAAGGATAGATAAGGTTGCTGAGCAAACATATTACTACTCCTGTCTTGTTTATCTCAATGATAAAAAGGCCATCCAGGAGCTAGAGAGATAAAATTTGAGTTCTATTACTTAGTGTAAGCCAAGACCCAGAAGAACATGTATAGTAGGAAAAATAGTACCGAAAAACACAAAAACCGAAAATGTGGAGACAAGGACAGACTGGGGACACTTGGTGGGGGGGGAGGGGGAGGGGTTAAGGGAAGATGGGAGCACAGGGGGACTGAGGTGATGGTGCACTGGTGACATGGTGATAGGGAATATATGGGGATTACAACTGATGGCAAATATATGTAAATTAAAAAAATTATATTAATAAGAAAAAAAACACCGTGGCAAAAGTAAGATGTTTATGTGAAAGACCAGCACAGGAATGGGACCGTTGGACTAAGTGTATTCATAAGGTAGATCTAGAGAACCAAATGGGATGTGTGCTTGTCTTGTTATTTATCTTAAGTTATACACAAATACAGCATCGGTTCAAAAATTAAAGTGACCTGGATGATCACCTGCATTCGGTTATGTGTTTAAAAGAATCAATTCTCTGTCAGAACCCTTGGTGCATATAGAAAAAAACTATCTTCCAGTAAAACAAGTTAAGGGTACCGTGGATTGAAGCTAAAGCATATCAAGGATACCTTTGTAATTCCAACTTGACCAGTCAGGTCATGAGCCCTTGACATTGTGATAATTAAGGAGGCATGATGTGTTCGCGACTTAACATATCTGATAAACTAAAAGAACACTGCTGCTCTCCCTATGGCAAGGAAAAAATAATAATGATAACATCAACGACAACAACAAAAATAAACAACTACAAATCAGAGATATTTGCAGGGAAGAGGGAGGGATTGGGATCAAGGCAGGGATGGGAAGAGCACAAGGGACTATGGTGATGGTGCACGGGTGAATTGATAGTGGAAAGTCTATGGGTACTATACTCAGAAAAGAAAGCAAACATTGTAAGAAAAAAATAAATTCAATACAACTACTACTAGAGCACAAAAACTTTAGAAATACAAGATTTAGCTTATATTAAAAAATATTTGACTGGCAGAAACATTCTGCAGGGGAGGAGGAGGGAGAGGGATCAAAACAGGAGAGGAAAAAGCACAAGAGACTATGGTGATGGTGCACAGGTAAATTGGTGGTGGGAATTTTACGGGGACTACACCTGAGAAAGCAAATACTGCACAAAAATGAACTACGGTGTAGTTCTCTCCTGCAGAATGTTTCTGCCAATCAAGTATTTTTAAATATTAGCTAAATCTTGTATTTCTAAAGTTTTTGTGCTTTAGTAGTAGTTGTATTATTTAAAAATAAGTCCCTTTGGGTGGACACATTGAAAGGGAGAAAGCTTGGTGATAGAAATCATTGATTCTTTCACTTTCTTTGTGCTGGGAGTTTTTCCTACAGTAAGAGAAATGGAAAAAAGCATAGACAAGGACAGATGGCAGTGTATACCTCCTTATTTTATGTACCTGATATTCTTTACTTCATACTCAGGAAAATAAGCAGATCATTTAACCAGATATACTCTAAGTGACTTGTCAGGTGAGAAACCCAGAAACAATTCAACATACAAAATTTGGGAACCCTGAATTAAGCGGCTAACTTCCTACCTAAACAAGAGTTCTTAACTTTTTTCAAGTTATGTTTTGAGGTTTATAAAAAACAAGGGCCATTTCCCCCCCAACAATGCTTACATTTCAAATTTTATAAACTATTCTAAGAGATTAGGGCTTTTCTAAAGTTCATCCCTCATGTGACCTCATGTAGACCTAGGATGACTACATGTCCATGAGGAATTCAGATGCCCATGCTACATAAGTTCATTGTATGGATTAAAATTAAAGGTAGCTCTGGAAATAGTAACAAAAGGAACATGATGCTTATCCCACTGAAGAGTCTCTACTGGAGGTTTTCTCTCCCACTTACCACTATGTTCCACTATACAAAGAAGGAACATAGACTCGAATGCATCTCACTATTTTTAATTAATTCTTATGCATATTTTGACATAAGTAAAGCTAACCCCACAATATGAAATAAATGCAAATAAAGTTACAGAGCTCTTTGAATCACTCAAATAACATTTATTTCTAGATTTCATTTTGAGTTTATCATAAGTTTTCTCAAATTACCTACATATGCATACCTGGAAATGACTGCAATTCACTGCTTTATTTTTCTACTATTGTGTGATGTTGTTAGGTTTTATAAACTCTTTTTTTTTTTAAAGATTTATTTATTTATGCATACAAGTACTGGGGTACAGGCCAGAGGTGTGGGGGGGTGAGAGGATTCACCACAGAGTGCGGGGAGCAGAACAGGCAGATCAACAGAAGTACACTGCTGAGGGGAGCAGCGGGCACAGCAGGAGAGGTCTGCCACGCCATGTGGGTCCCCCCCCCTGGCCGGAGGCAGGGATCGAACTCGTGCTGCAGTGGCTGCGATTTGCTTCTTAGTGCGTTGCTTAACCCACTGCGCCACCAGGGGAGGCCCAGGTTTTATAAACTCTTAAGTGAACACATTTCCATGCCACCAGTTTTAGATTTTAAAAGAGGAATATTGAGTTAATAAAGTAGACCTGAAAATTCAGTCATGATTTGTCCTGTTTAGACACATCTTGAGATCTTTAACACATAAATGACTATCATTTTACGTTCCCACCTCTATGATGAAATGAATGCACAAGGGAGGAGGTGGAAGTGGAGGAGGTCATGAGAATAATGCTGAAGCCATCTCACCACCAAATTACATCCATGTCTTATAAAGCCCTGTTTCAGTGTGGACTTGTTTTGCTTTGAGCCACTGAGAAAGAATAAACAAACAGAAATGGTTTTTAAAGAGAAAGAAGATAATTGCCAAGCTGTACACATTTAATTGTAGCACAATAGCACAAGTTAATTAGCATCAAGTCAAAAACACATTTTAGTGATTAAAAAAAGTCAAACCTGGGAAACCACCCAAAGTTTCCCACCCAAAGTAAGTTTTACCGAAGTCTAAATTGTGCAAACACTCCGTGATTATCATTAACTGGGAACTGTGAAGATCTTTAATGCCAAAGAATGAGAAGGCATTTTAACATTACATGCCACCTACTTTTTTCAAACTTTGATAAAGTCAAATAGATCAATTTATAAAAAAAAAATTTGAAAATGATAGTACATACAGTATTTGCTTTCATTGCCATTTATTCTATCAACTATATTTTCTAGCTCGGTCTCACCATGACTGTTGAATGTAGCATAAACAGTTAAGGAACAGACTAATCTTTTCAGGGACAGAAACAGCTGTTTCTCAAAATCATCACTTGGCCACCTTTACCAAACCATTTTCTCCTATAAATATAATTGAGTTGAATGGTTTTACCAACTTTAAGAAGTTCAATATAACATTAGAATTCCCCAAAATCTTACTTAACAAACACTCCAGTGGGGAACATCATCTTCACCCCTTAGCCTCGTTCAGCTAAATTGTGTTCTATTATGATGATGGCTAATCCTTTACAAGAACAAATAAAGGTCACTGATAGAAATATAGGACATATATCATGAAACAGGTCTGTATTTATAATTACGATGAGGATACAACAATCTATAAAACCTTAAATTTATCTGCTTTTACTGAATTGTCCACAATATTAAACTCATATTTTTATTATTACTATTATTACTCTTGTTGTTGCCATCTATTAACTTGATAAACTATGTTATTCTTGATTTCATCTGGTCATAATTGAGCTGGATGGATGAAAAGGACATTGTTATGGTGACATATAAAAATGTGACTTCTTAAATAAACTCTAAAATTTAACTTTAAATTTCTCCCTCCCCTTTGGATCTATTTTGTGTTGAAATCTTACACACACACACACGCACACACACATTTAGGATTAGAGAGTCTCCATGTTTTATAGAAGACTCTAAAGACCAGAAGTGCTAAGTGAATTATTTGCGGTTATACTCTTAATTACTGGAATAATTAAGGGCAAGATTTAGTTCTCTTGATTATCAGTCTTGGATTCTTTCTCCACATCCATATATAAACTATACTTCATATTCCTCATGACTTCAATTTTCCATTACGTAAAAACTCCCAAAAACATGACCACATTCAACAACAGTGTTATTACAGAGAGAAAAAAAAATGCTTTGTTATATACTGACATTCTTTTATCACTGCAAATGAAATAATTGTCAAGCAGAATGACAGAAGTAAACATCACACAAATGGTCTAAAAGCCCACAGCATTAGATTAAGCTTGCAAAAATGAGGAGTGAGGTGTATGTACATTTAATGAATAAAAGAATCATTTTCCTATGCACAAGATTTAAGCCAGCATAGTCTAATGATGATTGTGGGTGTTTAGGAGGGGGGTTGGCAGTAGAAAGAAGGGAGAGCTCATTCTGAATTACCCCCCTCCACTTGCACACGAATGGGTGACTACAGTCAATAAAGAATATGTAGTTTCTATTTTGCACAGTAAGTTCCCCCACCACATTCGATGGAAATGACAACATCTATTTCATGCATGTTATCCTTCCTTTTGGCTAGACCCTTCCTCCTATGTTTTTGATTACTGGAGGCAGTGTTCCTCCCAACGACACAGCCATAACTGAGCTGTTCCAAGAGGTCTTCATGTCTTTTTTGCCTAACAAAAGAAAGGAGAACAGGCAGGACTCAACATGCTTTTATAAGTGTGTTTTAATAAAATTGGCCTTTCCATAATAATATGAGCTGTTCATTCATCTTATAAAAATGCCTAATAATACACAGCTGTTTTGCTTTTGCTGAGCTTTGGAATTAGGGGGCATGGTATTTACACTGTGTCTTATTATAAGCTAAATAGGCTCACACCCTGGAAACAGTTACTGCTTAATGAAAATAATATGCTATAACCAAGATTACATTAACATCTGACAAGAAGATCTCCCTTCTAGTAAAATGTGTCTGATCTAATAAAAATATATGCAGATTTGACGCTATTTATCTGGTTTCCCTCATGGGCAGTACATATAACATAATTTTTCTATATATAGAAAAGTATCTGAATTCAAGAACAAAGTAGCAAACAACTTATGAAATGTTCCCTAGTTAGATAAAATGCAAAGTTCTGAGACTTCGGTGTCACACATACCTGACTAAAGAATTGACCTGTGCCATTAAGTTGCTGCATCAACTGGAAACATTTACTTCAATTATACAGGGCTCAGTTTTCTCAATACTATAAATGGAATAAATATACATAGCACATGATACGCTTATGAGACTTCAAGACAATATCGAATAGTTTAACGGTAGAAAAAGTGCAGGTATTTGGTGTGCTGCCAGGGCTAACCACACAGTTTGGGAGTTAGTCTATAGGCGAACCTTTGTTCCCCCACTTTTACATTGACATATTTGTCCTGATAAGTTGGGCAAAAGAGTCATTGGACAATCTTCTTTTAGAAGGATACAATAAGATTATATCCTAAGTGCTAAAAAGAAACCTGGCGAATCATAAGAACTCAATCAACTTAGAATGTATTTATTGAGCACCTATTTCATACAGATGCTTTTAGAAGAGCTGAAGTTCCACGATAAAATAAATGGTCAAATATCCATCTTCACGAGCTTAATCAGTTTTCAGAAAGAATACAACAAGATAAACAAGTAAGTGACTATTGTGTACAGTAGTGAAGAAATACGAAGGAGATTTTCAAAGAGCATAGAAATGGGTCAAAAGTCCAGGACTGCCTGCCCACTAAGGATGTCATTTGAGTAAAGACCTAAATATCACCACTTATTAATACTATCATTTTCCTTCATCCTTTTCTTACTCAATGATCTAAGATAGAATAACAAACAGGAGGAAAGAAAGGAAAATACACTAGCTGGGGATTAGAGAGGAAAACAGAAACTTCACCTGCTAAAGACCATTTCATTGAGGACATGAGATGCTGCCAAGACCACTGAAAGATGACAAGGTGAAATTGAAGTGGAAACTTTTCTTTCAAGAAATTAAGATATTTCAGACAATGCTGGAAACCACCATCAAAGATTGAGCTACTTGTGGTTCTAGAATGGTAGTTCTCACAAGAACTCATCAAAGTTACTGGGAAAACTTTCTATTTCTGTGACATCAGGGTTTGTACCCCAGAGGAAGGAGTTATGTTAATTTCTATTTATTTTCTGTATCCAAAAATCTCATGCATTAGAGGAATGTAAGCCAGAAGGCAGAGACCAAAGGTTCTAGAAATGTAATTTCTAGGTCTCCATCCTATGATACAGAGGATGGCATAGAATGGAGTCTAAATAGTCCTGCATCAAAAAGAAAGAGAAGGAAAAAAGGAGAGGCAAAGTTATTTACTGTGCATTGTGCTAATATTTTTTTTATTCACTTACGCACCCACAAACTGTTTCTTAGCCGTAGCATATTATCGTCCCCATTTTAGAGATGAAGAAACAGGAACTTGAAAGGATTAATTTGTCTAGAGACATGCCTGAAAAAATTCAGAGCTATATTTAATTCTAGTATTATTCCAGAAGTTACATTCTTAACCACTCTGCTTTCATTTAGCCATGTTCTTTATTCCTATAGAAAAGAAAGAGTGAGTCTAATTATGCAATGATCTAAAGAATATCATAAAGATTTATTTGCAGCACTTGTTGGAATAGAATTAGAGGAATGGCAGTTTTAAAGAAACAAGTGCTAGTTTTGAGGGCCAAGTTAAAGTTCAATGAATACTGCTGTGGAGAAAAATGAAGAGACACCACAGCAATGTTCTATTTCCACAGACATTTTCAACAATTAATATACCTAGGAAAAACTACTTTTCCAGAATTAGGTCCACAGAGAATTGAAATATCAGGTCTAGAAGGAACCTTAGAAAACAATTTAACCCAAATGAGGTCATGAGGTTAACAAGACCATCAAAATGAAGAGATTTGTTCAAGTTCACACATGAGCAAAGCAGAAGTCAAGAATTGTTCCTTCTGAGCCGTGTTTTAATCTGTTCATTTTTAAGAATTTACTATCTATGAGTGTGTAAAATTGGGTGTATGTGAGTGTGTGTGTGTGTATGTGTGGTAGTGGTGGTGGTGGTTAAAACAGTAAAGCAGAAATCCTGTTTGCTATTTTTGGCTGATCTGAAAACTTACTGGCAGCTATGTCATGTCTTATTCACTTTATCCAAGGTTTTTAGAAACTTCACGTTACCATATGTGAAATCTCATTAATCTTCTTTCAAATTATTAAAGGGACTGAATCATGACTTGGTTTGTGTAAACACTTTGAGATTTTGTATGGAAAACTCTTCTTAGAAGCAAAAGAAAGGTTTATCTTCCTTTCCTAAATCATCTACCAATATTTTGAAAAATGGCAGACTCTAAATATAGTAAGAAATATAAATGTTCCTCTTTGAAATTTTACTGTCAATTTTCGAACTATTTCAATATCCATGAAATTTTAATAGTCATAAAATGATATGCCCTCAAAATCTTCCTATGTAAAAGTAGAAGCATTTTGGGACATTTCTATCCTGGGCAGACAGCTGGTTGTACTCTCCATTTCGCTATTTATTCCCACGCCATCTTTGGAAAACCAACGGGTATAATTTACTTCAGTCACATTGTATTAATGTTTATTATTTGAAGAAGAACAAATAGCCACTAACCATTTTTTTTTTCTTTAAGAAGTACTGTGTTCCTTAATATTTATGGGTGGGAATCTATGTGTATGTTTTGTTTTGCTTACTAATCTTTGTCAACTCTCCAATGACTGAATATATTTATTCTGTCCGAGTAAACCACATTGTTCACTGCACTTCCCAATTAAATACTTTATTTCAGTTGGAAAATATCACTCATCTCATCCCCAGTAGGAAGAAATAACCCCTGTCTTCCCTTCTTTCCTGTCCAGAAGTCCAGAAACATGATTTGAGGCAATGTGCTATTTATTTAACAAATTGCCAGAGTAAGAGTCTTATTTAACTAATCTGCTCCCCTCGCCAGGCTGTATCATCAGAAAATATCCAAAGAAATAAAATGATTTAATTTTGACAAACTATTATGGACCAGATGAGAATAGTTTTGCTTTCAAGAACAATAATGAAGATTGTGGAGTACAACTGGCATCTCCTGAAACAACCTAGAGAATTCACTTTATTACAATTAAACCCATGTAAAAATGCACCTGAATCAGTTGATGGAGGAATTACAACAACTGGGCTGCTCACTTCTCAGTATCCTGATTACCTTTCTGATATGATCTCTCGAAGTTTCCCAGTATTCTGTCCTAAGTCCTCTTCTCAATGAACATATTCTCCTTGGCTTATTTCATAGATTCCTTTAACTTCAATCATGTTTGTGTTTCTAAACATGTTTCTAGTTCAGATATCTCTTCTGAGCATCAGGCCTTTATATTCAATTGCATATTAATTATCTCCATTTGGATATCTGATAAGAATCTCTTAACTCAATATTCCCAAAACTGAACTCATGCTCTTAACCTCCACAAACCACATGCTCATCTGTGTTCTGAATTTCAGTAATTATCATCCATCAGTTTCAGTGGCTTACACTATAGACCCCACAGTCTTCATTACTCCTCTTTTCTCTCTTCTCCAAGGCCTACAATCAATTATGAAGTCTTCATGAGTCTATCATTTAAACATTTTTTTTAAAAATATGATTCATACTACCACTATGGTTTAGACCACAGTGATCTCGGCTTGGAGATCACTGGTTTCAAAAGAAACCCAGCTAGACTTTCTGTATACAATCTTATTTTTAAAAAAATTCATTATTTATATTGAACTGAATTTATAATGTGGTCATGTTAATTCATTCTCTCTCTCTTTCTTTGAATGTCTGAAGACATCACTGAGTCCTCTTTTCTCTTTTTACTCCTAACGCCAGTTCTATCAACTCAATATTGAAAATGATCACAAATATGATCCCTTTTCCCCACCCCACAGGTGAATTACGTGTCCACATTGTTTGCTTCCAGATCCACTCTATTTACTTTTAATAAACCTGGCAGTGAGCACATGCTGGTAGATAGTCCTTCACTTTTTGCTGACCTCTAGCTCACTGTATACTCCTTAAGACTAAAGACCTTCACTGTTCAATCTTTTGTCCCTAGCACCTGGCACTTTGTCAAGGCACAGAATAGAAGCTTATTAATATCTGGTTGAAGAAGAAAGGAAAGAAGAAAAAAGAAGAAAAAATAGCAACTAGAAAAGTCATATTTTTTATTTTTCAGAAAGACAAATTACTTTTACCTTGAAAGTACCCAAAAAAGTAAACAATTGTTTCTGACATGAATAGAAAGTATGTGTGAGACACCCAGCAGTAGAGAAAGGAAAAAGGGAGAGATGGGGGGATTATTAAGAAAGAGAAAATAATTCCATCATTCAAGGTTTCCATTCCACTCCATTCACCCTGTCCCTACACCAGCATATGCCATTATTCTGAGTGGTTACTGACCATTAACAGCCCAGGTAATTTTAAAAAAGGATACTTAACACTTATCTGGAACAACATCCTGAAATACATTTGGACAGACAGAGAAAGCTAAGGAAAGAAAGAACTATAAATTGTTGGGAAGCCATTTTAGATGTTGTCTATACCACAGCAGAAAAGAATGATTATCACTCCAAAAAAAGAAAACCATCATGAAAATGACAAAAGAATCAAAACTAAACTAAACCTTAGTTAACTTAATCATTCCTGTTGATATAAAACTGTTGCTGCAAACCATTGATATACTTGTCTCTTTTTAAGGTTACTGGATTTAAAATGTGGCATTTAAGCTGCAGGAGGGTATCCAATTCTAGATTTTAGCACTCAATATAGTCAGGGACAAGTCTAGAGAAACGAGATGAAGTTGGTTAGTTGAGTGAATCACACTACCAAGATGATGTAGGACCCAAAGCCTAGAGTTGCTCCCAGGGAGAGCTGACTGAACAGGAAGTAGAGAGTGATAACAAAACGTGACTTATGAAAATTTTCAAACATGGTAAATACTTTAAAACAAGAAATCTGGGCCTCTCTCTGGCGCAGTGGATTAAGCAACACACTATGAAGCAAACTGAAGCCACTGCAGCATGATTTTGATCCCTGCTGCCAGCCAGGGAGGGGACCCACATGGCTCAGCAGACCTCTGTCCTGCCTCGCCCACTGTTCCACTCAGCAGCGTGTTTCAGTCTATCTGCCTGTTCTGGTCCCCACTCTGTCTCTGTGAATCCTCTCACTGTCCCCCCCACCACCTCTGGCCTGTACCCCAGCTCTTAAAAAAAAAAAACAAAACGAAAAAACAAGAAATCTGAGATTTGATTACAAAGCAGTATCCATTCTCTTTTACTGTCTCCTTCACCATAGCTCATGCCCAGGGCAGGACATATGGGCAATGGCTTGCAGGCTCACAAAAGCAAAGTAACAGTGCTTCCTTGTCTGGAAACGTGGAGCACATTTGAAAGACATTTTTAATTGTGTCAAACCCATTGAAAACACCTTCCTTTAAAATAGTACCTTTTCTTATTTATTTTTTCCCCTTACATTTCTCCTCAACATGTGCCTCACGTTGAGCCCTTTGAAGATTTGAAAATGAAAGTATTTTGTAAAAATCAATTTTGTAGTTAATGGATATAAGTTATTTTAATTCTGGAATAGTCAATAAAAGTTACTCCAATATTTCATAGCCCTTTCTGTCCTTGGTTTTCTTTGTACAAATGTATTTCAAGATATTATTCTGAATGAGCACTAAGCATCCTTTATTAAAATTCTTTCATTTTCTGATTGATCTATACTTTATGGAGAACATAAGAGAAATAAGGAAAAATGACTCATCATCTGAACTAGCTAAAATAACTTCATTATTGAAGTTTCTTCATGTTATATATATATGTTTCTATATAATTTTCACTCTTATTATTATACCTTGACTAATTTACATATCATAATAATATCTTCAACATTACTTTCATTACTATGTTGGATTTTCAGGTCATTTTCAATTTTTTTCACTACTATAAATTTTAGTCATGAGTTTTTGTACATTTCCCCAAGGAGGATAAGAGATGAAAAATTAAGGTATCAAAGAATCTGTGTTATATTTATTTGGGTATTTGATTCCTATATCCAACTAGATTTTTAAAAAAATGGCATGTTTACTTTCTCATATACAATATTTAATTTTACCTGGGAGTAGTTTTAAGGGCATAGGGCATGATTTATTTTATCTTTCAAATTTGATATGCAAATTTAAATGTCCTTATTTTCTAACTGAGGATCAGGATTGTTGAAATTTTGTGTCTGTTTTTCTCTCACACATACACAGACATTCATATTTCTCAATATCTACTAACTTTCATATGCAGAGGGGTGTGTCTTTTGCATGGTTATTTTATTTATCTCTCTGGGACTGCCCTAGGGTGTCTATTTCCATGAATCTAATCACAGTGTCTGATTTGGTGGAGAACTCCACCCTGGATCTGAACTCATGCTCAGACCTTCCAGAAATTAGACTTCAGAATTAGATTTTTGGACACATGCAACACAACCAGATCTACTTTGGCTTCTCTGTCTTCAGGTACAAACAGCATTGATTCTGGATTTGTTCTCAAAAGTTAGCACCGCTTCATGGCATTACTGAAGAGAAAAACCTGTGTTTATTAAATAATTATTTCTTAAGGGAATGGTGGCCAATGTTAAGAGAGGGGATGAGGTCATTCTCATTTCCTATCTGACCTTTTGTATCAGCTCACTCCATTCCTTTGAGGAAAAATACTTGAAAGAACCAGAGCATTCTGAAAGAATTCATTTTATATCATACAACCCCTTGTTTATTACTTAATATGAGATTAGAAGGCCATATGAACTGAACTGGGAATGATAAAGAATTATTAAAATGATTCATGGTAAGCCCAATGAATAAACACAATAATACAACAACTGGGATCATTAATAATTGGGAAAGTTTTTGGACTTCACTACACTTAACAGTATACATTAAGGTCCTACAGAAGAAGTAAGAACTATTTGAAAACCACAAAAGACATGCTATCAGCAGATAAAGAAGCAACAAAAACCACACAACTTTCAACAGATTCTCTTCAAAGACCTAGTAGCCCCAATTGAATATGAATTAAACCAGAGATGATGACTGTGAGCATTGCCACCACATGCCAGTATGACTGCATGTATGCACATACATATATATAGGCATCTGAGCTTTCATCACTGCTCACTTTCAGGGTCAGCCATCTCTCAAACCAAGCTATTTCCAAGTGACAGTGATGGTTTCCATTTCTTCACAAAGACAATAATGTGCTGGAGTTAGCTTAGCACAAATCACAAGAGCCCATTCCATTGTTAAATTGTCAGGAATTTTGAGAACTGGTAGTTAAATGTAGTCATTATTAAAAAATAAATTTTATAAACACACAGTTAATTAAATTATGCTAAAGTAAAAGGGAGGCAAATTCTTTGTACCTTCACGAAGCATTTTATTTGCAATACTGATAATGTTAATGGTAAGAATTAATAAAATTAACAAAGAATATAATACCAATACCATTAATGATATTGCTGCTCATGCCATATACTTTACTATAGACACTGTATTATTTTACTACATTTTACTGTTATATGGATCCTTGAGATTAAACATCTCCAAGAAAACTGTCTCTTTCTTTTTCCACATAAACAACTTATAAGACAAAAGAAGAAAGTTAATAGATTGCAAATATATACAGTGTGTTACAATGTGGACATCTAATCATTCACTATTATGTTTTCCTGAGGTAGATCCTACTCTTAAGAGGGACAAGATAGTGAAAGCTGATGCTAATCCCATAGCTGGGAAGCAAAATTTAGCCAAAGGTGAGAAGTGTTATTGGTAGCTCATGGCCTAAGAGGTGGAAATCAGTCCATGTGTTCCTATTCACTGTTTGGTGATGCCAAACTTGGCAATTATGACTTATGAGTCACTGGTTCAATCTGGCCAATGGTGAGAGTAAAGGAAAGTAGATGGTGGTAGAAGGTGATATAATCCTCTGGATAAAATGGAGAAACTAGCTCAGCTCAGTTCTGCATGGACTCCTGCCCCTTCCCGTAACAGTGGGCCCTTGTTGGCGTACTTGTTGACAGTTGCTGTGGAAAAATCAAGATCATAGTTTACCCAGAGATGAAAATCACATCTCACCTTGGTAATCCCTCCAGAACAGAGCCGAAGAGGTAAGAAGTCTTTTTCTGCCATTTGATCCCTTTAGAACTTTAATTTCTAGCAATATGCTTTTTTTTTTTTCTTCAAGGAGCCAGGAGTCAAGAGTTTAAAGGAGCAATAAAGGAAACAAAACATATTTGTTAAGCCTCTTTGCTCTGTCATTTCCCTTTTAAATTTAGATTGGAAAATGTAACATTACTAAGGTCACTGTGTTAAATCAAGTTCTTTAAGGGGTATTTCAGTAGAGGAAAATTTTGAACAGCTGAATTTTGTTTGGGTTTGTGAGACTTATTTTGAAGTCATTAATTTGGAAAGACAATAAATTACAGTGTGGAATTTTAGAAGAACTCAAAATGGTAGAAAAGTTAGCTAAGCAGTGTGACCTCCCCAGCTATTTCAAATATTTAGATTTCTGGAAAAAATACCAGGGGGTGTCACAGAATCTGACTGGGAATCACAAAGGACAACAGCCGAAGGGGCTGAGAGTTTTGTATCTTGGCCACAACTCAACCATTGACCAGCATGTAAGTTTCTAAAGACCAGGGACATTGAACTATTATAGATGAACATCTCTGACATTCTATAGTTGAGAGGTATTTTTTTAAGCAGATAAAATTTCCCATCAATATTTCATGAATGGAGTATCTAAAGATGTTTACATAAAAAACATTTGGCATGAGGACTGGAATAAAATAAGCTTGATATTTCATTCTCATTTATTTTATTAGTATTAATATGAGTATAATTTAAAATGGTAAGTTACCCAAAGCAAATTATAAAGGAGTCCTAGGAAACAAACTCCAGCTCTGGTCTGAACCAGTTTTTGTTTTCATCAAAATATAAAACTCACATGGCAAATATAATCGGTGCTCATTTCTCTAACTGTTTTCATAGGAGCAATAATACTTTGTAAAAGTATTCTTTGGATGAAAAAAAAATTTGGGAGATGCAGGCCACTATATCCCTTCTTAGAAAGTAGCTGTACATTAATTTATACTTAAGTTCAGTTTAATTTCTTTTTTTGAAATAGAATTTCATTATAATATCTTGTAAATTTTGAGTGTGCTTGATTAGAAAGCAACACCTGTGTAGAAGACATTCAGTTCACTAACAGTCCATTCTGTCCTTCATTATACAACTATCCCCATTGTTCTGACTTTCCTACCTCCTTTCCCTTTTGTTAACTACTAATTGGTACTATTATCCAAATGATTATTTTTCTTTTTTTCATTTATGAGTGAAATCATATGGTGTTTATCTTTTTCCTCTACTCATTATCTATCTAACTGATAATGAGTGACTGAAATAATCCCGCTCTGCAACTTTTTGCCATTTTATGGGGAAGGTAAAACAAAGGCACACACTACACAAGGTACCTACAAATATTATAAAGGGCTAGTGGGTAAGCTGTCATATTGCAAATATGAACAAATCTCAGGGTCACAGCCTGACTAGTTTAATTTTTTAGTGAACTCTTCTGAGATATACAACAAAAGTCAATCCAATTTTTGACCCTACTATGTATTACCAGTAAAGTAAAGTCACAATATAAATAAAAGTAAATGGTCCCAACCACATAGTCTTTTAGGGATCCAATGCATTAATGTAGTTTTTCCTTATCTAAAGGAGAAAAGATAAACACACATATTTCAAGAAACCAAAACCTAGTAATTGATGAACAAATAAATAGTAGTAAACATAATGCAGTGTTTTTCAAATGAAGTTAATCAAATATTCATTACATACTGTTTAAATGCATTTTGTTAGACATCAAGATAGAGATATAGCACATTAAGAGAGAAATGGCACAGTTTATCATGAGATAATTAGCACATTATATTGAGAGACTCAAAACATTCATATATCTATATCCATTGGTTCCTTACAAAGAAGAAACTGGGAAGCTGGGCCCCAGAGTGGCAAAGAAACTGCCTAGAAATAAAACTGCTCCTTTATTCCTGTAACTTATCTAATTCTTCACAATTGTCCCCTCTTCCTTTCTTTGTCAAAAGGCCATGTTTTATACTTTTTATCAGTCTTTACATGTTTTACTAGTCACAAGAAATGGGAACAAAACATCTGCTCTTTATTGAGAGTTTACTGGGTGCTGGGTCTGTATCAAGCATGTTATACAAGAGGCTTCTCAAGTTTTCACAACAACCCTACAAAATTTATATTTTCTGTACTTTATAGATGAAAGAATGCTCCAAGCTCAATTACTAATAAATGGAGAAGGGTCTTACCATTATCACATGGCAGAAATGATCCTCAGACCATGTGTGTTGGTCTCCGAAGCCTTGAGGTACTTAATTCTCTTGCCTTATCAGAACATTTTAGAAGGTAGATCATTATAATTGTTACTGCAGATTTCACTTCTCCCTTGAAAACATTTTAGACCAAGCCTGTAGTTAAGGGTTAATTCACATGATTTTTAACTCAAGGGCTAATGCACTAAATATCTCTATTGTTCATTGGTTTTTTAAAAAAAAATTTAGTGTTAATGAAAATTTTTGGAAGTTGATAGATTACAGGTCCTTTTCCTAGGAAAGATTTGATTGACTTTGTTTCTGTTTCTGCCAAAGAAAGACCAAGAGCATACAATGTCTTGACTGGTTTTGATGTCTATTAGATGGATTTCTCCTGAGAAGTTTAGATAATCTCTGATATTTATATAGTGGCAATCATATCCCTGGCACTTAGCAATGACCAAAAAGAGATTAGATAAAGACCCGTAAGAGATTAGTGTAATATTACCCAGACTTTGATGCATCTGTTCTCTGTTGGTCTTGGAAGTCATGCCCCACATGTCAATTTTTACAGTAAATCCAACAAACGATTTTAGGATCCTACATTGTAATTATTTTTTTTTTCTGTTTAGTTGGTTTTAATACTGCATTCCTGGTGTCTGAATCTTCCTTGACATTAAGTGTTTAAATACTCAATTCCCTTTCCTTTTGTAAATTCATTATCATACTATAAAGGTTTTTTAACTATATTTTAAATTCTGTCTAATATCAAGATAGACATTTTATCCACTTTTTAAGAGAAACTAATTATTAATCTCATCTTTGAATCCTCAACCTTTACTCACTTTTTTCAAAAACAATTTCAATTACTCAACCCATTCTCTTTCTCTTCTATCCACAGCAATTAGGGCAAAAAGGATACCAGCTGATTGGTTGTAAGTGTTGGAATAAGAAGCAAGCCCTTCCACATCCCTTTGATTATTTTTACAGATTGCCCAAAGTTCCTTGTAAAGACTGTTACATTTCTTAAAAGCCCCAGAGTGATTGCTTATACTAATGCTAATGTATATCTAAGTATATTGGCCTCTTGGCCCAGTTTCTGTGTTTGAAATTGAATGCACATTGAACTCTGCTAAGTCCTTTTTTTGCTCTCCCTCTCCCTCAAACACCTATTAATACACATCCACATATATATTTTTTTGTCATTATCTGTTCCCTAAGGTTCAAAGCATCCCATTAAAATACCCACACATATTTCTTAAGCACTACCATCTTTCCTGTCAAAGGAATACACCCCTTCTGTTCTATAGCCTTTTCTTACAAAGACCCACATAAATATTTGGGTTAACAACCAATTTCTCCTATGTGATATTTTAGTGTTAAGTCCTGTTCATAATAATTTGAATCCATGTAGCACTTCCTATCTGAAACAATGTCTTTGATAAAATGATTGACATGAATTCTAAAATCTACTTCTATTATAACCATTACTTTCAACCTTATTTTTGACATGGTCTACCTATTCATTTTAATTTTAACTATCACTAATATTAGTCAAAAAAAGTAAAATTACTAAGAGGAATATAAAATCATTAAGAGAAACTATTTTAAAAATTATTTTACCTGTATACACATCTTTTTGAATACACACACACATACAATTTCAACATTTTCCTTTGAAGAATGAAAACTGGGCCAATATTAGAATACTAAAATCATAGGGTCATCAAGTTTCTTTTGCTGTCTTCAAAGCATATTGTAATGATTGCCTCTAACTATTAAAAAATTGAAGTTTCTTTAATTATGCACATGATGTTTTCTAGGATAGGGATTCTATATACTACAGTAAAGTTAATCAGTGTTTCTTAGGACATCTTCCTTATGTTAATCTTTTTGCCCTGAAAGATTAAAGAAAAGACTGAGGTCAGAGTGGGAGCTCTTTTTGGAAACATGTGAGTTGCAAAATGCTGTTTTTTTAAAAAATCTTGATATTTAATATAACTTCACTGTGAACACATTAGCTCCATTTCATTTTTTATCCAGAGAGCATGATCTCTTTCTCTTGAAGACCAGTATGTAACTTGCTAACTTAGTCCTGGCTGACCAGTTCTACCATAGCAGTCAGATCACCTTAAGCAATTTCTGGTAAGCTGCCAGTAGTTCTAGATGAGTTTTTCCTGCAGATATTCTCTAGTTTCATTACTGCCTAAGAACGATTAAAAGAGAGTAACGTGATTCCAGTCCTAATAAATGAAGAATTACTAGGTTCAAATTTAGAAAGTCTGAACAAAGAAATTCAAGCTAGAAATTCACTACTGAATGAGGAAGGGAGTTTATTTTTAAATTATTTGTGGAGCCAACTGTGTGTTAGACATAAGCTTGATGTGACATTAACTTCATGGAAGAAGGACATGAATTTAAAGGCAGCCACATACTAGTTATTAACTTGCATACTTACACCTTTTCAAGTCCTGTTTTACTTGAAAAAATAAACCATTCATTGCCTTTTAATCAGCAGCTACTTGAGTTGTCATTTTACAGTTGTTAATTCCATGGTGATGGGAATATTTCTTTTTCAAGAGTGCTGAATTTAAGGTTAATTTGGCAGCAAGTTGTCCAATGAAAGCCTATGCTGTCTAAAGAGCAGATAAAATTCAATTTTTTTAAGATTTTAAAAAATTTAATTATGCATATTTATTTATGCAATTTATTTATTTATAAGAACTGGGGTATAGGCCAGAGGTGTGGGGATGAGAAGATTCACCAGAGACAGAGGGGCAGAACAGGTGGATCTACTGAAAAACACTGCTGAGGGGAGCAGCGGGTGAGACTGGAGAGGTCTGCTGCACCATTTCTGGGTCACCTCCCTGGCCGAGGCTCAAACTCAGGCTGTTGTATCAGTGATAGCTTGATAGTGCTGAAATTTAACCCTTATACCACCAGGGAGACCCTTAATTATTCTGACAATTAAAATAAAAATATATACATGATTCTATCAGTGTATAGAACTCATACCTGTTCAAAACACCAGAAAGGAATTACAGAGAAGAGAAAAAATAATCATGGAGGAACATGACTCTGACAGATGATAGCATATTCAGGTGATTTTTGATCCATGAGAATCACTGATTTAGTAAACAGTTACATAGAAATTATAACCATGACACATTTCAGTATTTCTGTTGTTTGCTTGAGGAACTTGACAAAGTTGATTGATCAGTCACTCAGGTTTTATCTACTGAACTAGAATGGAAGCTCCTGTAGGTCAGGAAATACAGTCCTTATTCTGCAAATCTCTTTGAGAAGGTACTTATAGGTAGGACCTGGAAACAACCTAAATGCCCAAGAATAGATGAGTGGATCGGGAAGCTGTGGTACATATACACGACGGAATACTATTGAGCAATCAAAAAAGAAAAACTAGACGCATTCATAGGAGCATGGATGGAGCTGGAAGGAATTATGCTCAGCGAAGTAAGTCAGAAGGCAAAAGAAAAATACCAGATGGTTCCTCCCCTAGGAGGAATATAAGGGAACCAAATAAGGATCAAGGAAAGGAATAAGAACAATAATAATAATAATAATAATAATAACAATTAAGACACAAAAACCAAAAATGAAAAGACAAGGACAAATTGGGGACACTTGATGGGGAGGAGGGAGGGTTGAGGGCAGATGGGAGCACGGGGGACTGAGGTGATGGTGCACTGGTGATATGGTGATGGGGAATACATGGGGATTACAATTGATGTCAAATATATATAAATTAAAGGGAAAAAAAAAAAAAAGATGTGCTCTGTCTCACAGCCTTATAAAATGGCCCTGACTGAACCTCACTGAAGTTCCTAGATACACTTCTGATTAGGGTCAGAGGGCAAGTTGGACATCAAAGAGTCGCCAAAGGCTTTTCTGCTATGGAAGGCTGAGGAGGGTTTGATGATTCTTTGATCTCTGCTTTTGCACCCTTCCCCCCATACCCCCCACACAGACCTCATGTTCTTCCCCCAGGTCCCACCCTGTGTGTCTCTGATGTCCTCAGCTTCTCTCACAGAAGACCCTAACATCCTGGTCCACATTAAGGAACAATGCTAAACCAGAGTGCAAACAATCAGCCTTCTAATCCATACAAGCTGCTATCACAGTCTTCGGCTCTTATCTGAATAGAGAAAACATTCAGAGGGGACTTTTAAATCTCAGCAGTTAATCGAGAGAAATGTCTATTGAATATAAAACCTAGATTCCCTGGCTAATGCTATCTTCTTCTCCCCAATAGGGAAAATTTGTCAGGAGCCAAACATGAAGCTTCTATTCCTGTAGTTATGTAGATTTTAAAAATCAAATTTCAAAAATTGAAATGCATTTATTATACATGAATTTGTTCTGAAAGTGCAGCTTTGTTTTTTAATGACAATATAAAAGCAAATGATGATTTGTTTTGGAAATGATGATTCTTTTGGAAACAAACTGATAAGGTTGCAGTCTAAAGTATCTAAATGTGAGTATGTCTTATATATTCAAACATTTGATAAGAGAAGTTGCAAATAAACTTTAATTTCATCAAGAGTAGTTTGGTTCAATACAAAACATCATCTCAGATATATAAAAGGTTTTATGCTCTTCTTTAATGAAAGAGAATAGATAATCACAAGCTTTGATGTTTTAGATTTCAAATGCCTGGAGGAAGGAAACTGAACCTCCTGACCTTCTGGGACTCCACTCTGGGTGGGAAGGTGAGTCTGGTTCTGGAATCAACAGATGGTGCCCACACAGGATTGAGTCCTTAAATCAAAGCTGACATTTGACATCACTCAAGACTGTCCTGCTAAGTGTTACTTGCATAGCCTAATCATGCTTTAGATGGAATGCATAATAAATGTCTTAGAAATATTCCTGGCACACAATGGTCCCTCAAAAATATTCTTTGAACGTATGAACAGGTCATCTTCCACTTCTGAGTGAACGAATTCTGCTGTGTCTTATTTCCTCCTTAGAGTCACTTTGGGTTCCATATCTGACTCATTTTTATTTCTTTCCACACATTTTATAAGGTAGCAGGTGTTGACCATGTTTCATTAGTGATGACTGGTATTCGTATTATTCCTTCGAGTTCTAACCCTCAGCCAGAAGCCTAGTTGAAATTCTTGCTTTTCCTTGACTTAAGAAACACAGCATCCTCCTAAAAGCTATTTCCTTCTCTGCCTATTGAAATTAGAATAATATAGATATTAGCAAGGCCTCTATGCAAGGGAGACATATACATCTGTAAATACTACATCCTTTTTATAATTCACTTTATATATTGCTGCCTTCCTAAAACATAGTCTTGATTATGTTGTGACAGTTCATTGATTCTTTCATCAAGTTTTAATGAAGAGCAAATACATGCTATTAAAGGATGGAAAATACAGAAGTCTCTCTTCATTTGTAGAGCTTATAGTCCTACTTCTTTACCTTTGAAATAATTGTCTCAATCATCATTTTCATCATTGTCTACAAAATAAAGTCAGGACTAGCCTCTCCACAATCTGACCTCATCAAACTTTCTCACCTTCATTCTCATTATAACACATTCTGTATTCACACACCAGTCACATCAGACTAAGCCCAGTATGGTCCAAACTGTCCCATATCTGAGTTCACACTGATTTATTTCTGTGTAATCAATTGCTTCTCTTTACCCATGTGAATCCTACACATAAGCAATTCACCACCTCTAAGGAGTCTCCTGTTTCTTTGGAAATGATCTCTTTAAAGGCACATATCATATAACACTTTGTTGCTATTTATTAGTCTATGTCTTACCACTATGTTAGAGCCTATTTGAGGTCAGCACCCCTGTCTTATTCTTCTTGGACTTCCATCAACACCTGGTGCCCTCCTCTGCTCTAATGCACTCCATAACTGTGTTAAGTAGAAGAAACAAGGGTAGCCTTTATCTCTGCCATCAGATATACTCATTTTATAGTTTTAGTGACATGTCTTCACCTTAGCGCACATATAACAATACCCTAATTCATAAAAGAATGGTTAAGAATCCAAGTCAGAGACTTTAGCTTTATAACATATCGTATAGCTTGAACAAATTATTTTTACCTATATGTGCTCCATTTTCCTCATTAGCAAAGAAAGTCAAGGAATTAATAGCTAGCTTTCAGAGTTATTTAATGTTTAAATATGATCATGGAGTGGAGCTATGAACATTACCACAGCATGTGATACTTAGCTTTTATAATTACTGCAGAAATAGAGGGCCAGCTTTCGCTCTTTACTCATCTGCCACATCTTTCCTCCATAGTTCTTATGATGACTTCATGGTTGTTTGACGCTTTTCCTAAAAGTTAATTCCTGCCTCCAACCAAACCAAAAGACAAACTTTCGTTTGCAACTATATGAGGCATATGCACTCAATTCAAACCTTACTTCTTCATACAGTCCTCTTGATTTCTTCAGCCTATCTTGAATTTGTTATTCCCTGAATTATTTATATATTATACATTCCATTCTTTCCATATGCGCTCTATTACTGCTCATTTATTTTGCCATATTCATTTTTCCTTCATATATAATTCACTATAGCATATTTGATACTAAGCACAATATTTTATAGTTATAATAGAAAGCAAATATAAAATTTTAAAATGCATGATCTTAGCTACAAAGAACTGGGTTTAAATCCTGCCTGTCATATAAAAATAATAAGTGATCTTGGACAAACTCATTTTTGAGCCTCACATTTCTTCACATGGACAATGGCATGACAGTGCTTATATTACTAGGTAGATGTTATGATTAAGGTAGATGACAGCTGTAAGTATTTAACATAATGTCTGAAGCTCAGTTCACACCTCATGTGCAGACTTTGTGATCTTCATTGTTATTACTATTACCAGTTAACTCCTAGCAAACTGACATGAAGCAGAGATTAGTCCATGAAGCCATGAGTCTCCTTTTTACTGAAAACAATTGAATTTGTTATATGCAAGATAGGGAAAGAAAATAGATACATTTACTTATTCCCTCCCCATCTTTTTCAGTAAGTCCATGTGGTTTTCAACTCACTTTAATAAAAGGATAACTTTTTAAAAAAGTGTTATCTTGTGGGTAAAGGCGCAGCACTATGAAGTTATTTCAACTTCAGCATCTCAACCCATGTGGTGCAGCAGACCTCTCCTGTCTTGCCCGCTGCTCCCCTCAGCAGTGTATTTCAGTCATCTGCCTGCTCTTCTCCCCACTCCGTCTTTGGTGAATCCTCTCACCCTCTATCCTCATACCTCTGGCCTGTACCCCAGTTCTTGCATGCATACATAAACATTTTTTTAAAAAGTGTTACCTTGTGTCCAGCATTAATTTTAAAATCATTTTGCCAAGCCTCAGGTGTTCAGAAGAACATATATTTCTCCCCATCATTTCGGTATAGTAAATCTGTCCTGAAAAATGAAACCTTTTAAATGGATATTTACAAAATCTCCCTAAAGTTCATTATTGGCTTCAAAATTATTTTTTGCTACACTAAGGATCTTTGCAGAAAACTCAGACTCTTTAATTCTCAGATCTTATGAGGAACAACAGTAACATCTTAACCTCTAAAATGCCACACTTTGTTGTTTTACACTGTTGGGTTGAAAATGACTGTTAACATGATGTCTGCTTGCCTTACACTTGTCTGAAGCAGAGTAACAGGACATGGAAGAAAGAAACTGGTGTTCTGCATTTTCAAGGGTTCGGTCACTAGAAATTCCTTGATGAATTTTCTCTGTTCAAAAATTCTGAAGCTTACACTTAATCTAATACTGCTTGATCACAGAAGGTATTGAAACAGGGGGCAAAGGAGGATCTGAGGCCAGAGAGTCCTCTCCATAAGCCACTAAAGATCAAAAGGCCACAAACCAGAATCAAGGGCTATAGCAACAGGAGCTATAGCCTATCAGAGGACAGTGCCTGATACAGGTCACTGTCTATGGGTTCTCACCCACACGCACAATTGCAAGGGACCTCAGGCTACAGGAACAACAACCATGGGGTTCATTTAAAAACAAGGGAAACAAGAACGCTTATGTATTCACAAGAAGCTGGCTGCTTCATCCAGACAGCATCAGTGTCGGCAGTCATCGGTCACCAGGAATGCTGGACAGCACTGTCCAGTAGCAATGACCACTATGGGCCTGCAGAGGCAGTGTTCCAGTGTTACAGCTCTTGGAGCTGTTGGTTTATACCACCAACAAACAGCTCTTTGAGACACCAGGCCCAGGGCCTTTGGTGCTCCTTCCAGTCAGTGTCACAGCCAGGACCAAGTCCCAGTCCCTACAAAGTCCTCAGTCTCTCTCCCCTCGTCAGAGGGCAACTGCTGGAGGCTTCCCTCCTTTCTTCAAAGGCTAGAACCATCTCCTTCTTCCTCTTCTTCTGCAGGAGCTCTTCTTCCTCTGCTGCTTCTCTGGACCCCTTCTTCCTCTGGGCTGCTGCTTCTCCATCTGCCCCTCCAGGTCGCTCCAAATCCCAATATGCCAATTCTCCCTTTGACCTGGCCTTATATTCACTTTCAAAGTGCCCCTTCACCACAGTCTGATTGGTCTATTTTCCAATCATGCAGCTGATTGGTCCATTTTGGCCTGTTCCAGAATTCAGGAAGTATAATTTACAAGAGGGGCTCTGCTACCACTGACTTGTGGTGAGAGGCGGAGTCCTGGTATCAATCAACCCATAGCTCACACCCAATTGGTCCATTCCATGATCCAGGCAGCGCACTGCTACATAAAAGGCTTCTCAGGAAGGACTGCCACACTAACTTGCACGGGAGCCAGAGACCACTCCTCCTGCTGGCTGCAGCCCAGTAACAGTACAAGAAATTCTTGGCAGTCTTGGAAAACTAGAGTGAGGTCAATTAAAATACCCCCCAAGGTCAATTAAAATACCCCCCAATAAGTGCCTGTCATTCTCAACTTGAAAACAATAACTTTGAGACACTAACTAGATTGTGTCAGCATCCAAAGAAAAGTAGAATTTTGAATCTATCTTGATTTTGACCAGGTAAAATCATTCTGGTTGTGATATAATCTAAATTATATTTTCTCCTTTCCTATTACTCCATTGGTGACAAACTTTCAGAATCTCCTTGAGTTCTAATAACCTAACTCTTCTCTAACTCTCATTCAATCAGTGACTTAGAATATTTTATGTTTAAACAACTTAATTAAATGTGACCAGAATACCATCACAATTACAACTGTATCATGAAAACATTTTTGGTCATGGTCAATTAAAAAGACTGATGGTGCACTGGTGAAATGGTGGTGGAAAATCCATGGGGGCCACAATTAATGTCAAATATATATAAACAAACAAACAAAAAAAGAAATAAAAGAAGCCATTTCATTAAAGTCCCTTATACTATTCCTTTCTGGGACCATGAACTTATAACCAATATGTCTAAATTCCATTCTTCAAATTCTAAGGGCAATGGGAACTACCGTTTTGGGAAGAAGAAGGAATAAAGACTAATTTTAATCATGTGAAAAAAGCCAAGTCAAGGTGGAGCAGTTTGGGATCTTGTAGCTGCACTCTTCTTCCCAGGAGGCCAGCGCCCCAGCCCTCAGGTAGATATCAAATTCCACTAAGATATTAGAATTTTGCACCAAATGTGGGACTTGCCTTTTCCTGAAAATAACTCACAGATTTTAAGTAGCTAAAAATGAGATGTGGGTACCTTTTATACTACTCCTCAAATCTAAAATGGGCTGGTAGTTTTCTCTTTTCAGCAGGCGTACAGTCTTGTAAAGTTTCCTTTCAGATTGCTGTACTGGGACTCAAACCAAACGAGTCTGCATTGGATTTAACCTGCCGCCTTCCGCAAAGTCTTCCATTTTCAAAATAACCCAATGAAGGTCTTAAGGAACACCAGAACTTGCACTGCACAGTGCACACCACTTAGATATTCTCTCCTGAAAAGTGATTAGGAGAGTTTATGCACAACGCCGTTAAGAGTCATACTTTAGGATATTTAAAGCTGGTATCATATATAGCATGGACTCCAAAGACGGGGGAAAGGCTATAACCAAAATTCATTTCAATAGAAAAACTAAAATTCAAACAAAATACTTCTAGGGGTCAGAGAAAGAGTAGAAACCACAAAAATGCAGATTAAGTGATGAGTGGTGAGCAGTGAGAGGAAAGAACCAACAATGAACTCAATGATGGCCTCTAGGTTTATTAGCTTCTTTGCCAAATGTTTGGCTTATGAGTAAATAATGTACATTGTTTATGAAGATTTCGGCTATACAATATAATGATTTGATATTTGTATATATCACAAAATATATATTTGTGATCAAAATCAAATTTAGTGTTCTTAACTCATCAGAATTTCTGTTTGTGCCAGACGAATGAGATGATGCCTTCTACTGGATTTTATCACTGAAGTTCGTCCAACAGAGAAAGAATGAAAATTTAAAAAGTAAAATCTGGTCAACTTGACGAATATAGATATTATAAACGTTAATAATCTCAGTTATAATTTCAGGTCTATTGCCTCTTTGGTCTAGGTACCCAACCACTTCATAAGTTTTTATTGTTCATGAGCAATTTTATAAATAATATTATATATTTGTATATGTTTTCATTCCTTTATAGCACATAATAGAATTGTAATTGTATTGAATTTAAAGTTCCACAAGGGAAAGACTGTTTCCCTCGGTAACTACTGTATTATCTGAGCCCCAGTCCCTTGTATACAGCAGTTGCTTAATACTCTCTTCCCAAATATAGGCTCTTATACCACACATCTGTGTTTTAGATCGTCTTAGAGGAGTAGAGAGGCACACAAAGTTTTTGAACTTGGTGGTAGAGAAAGTAGTTGAAAGGCTACAGAGATGAAAGTTTAGGGCTAGTTGATGGGGGAAGCAAAAAGGGAGGAATGAGGAGCCCACAGGATGCTTATTTTATGAGTTCTCCCCCCATTCCCCCAACATCCCTTCTCCCCCAAACAAGTACATTAAATGATGTATACAATCATTTCTCTAAATAATAAGATAACCCACACAGATTATAAAACTAAAGCCAAAATAATTTTGCATTAGAATATGTCCAATAAACCAGTTACAGTTCAACTGGAATAGACTTCAACATGGAGATGTGTGTGTGTTTCAGGATGAGGAAGAATATGTGTGTGTAGTCTGGGTTCATAAGTGTATGCATGCACAAACATACTCTCTTTCCTGCTTGTTTCAATTATACAAGTTATGCTCAAAGCATAAAACCCATTTTTACAGTCCCTTTTTATTATTATCTAACATCATATCTCAAGTCCTAATTTTTGAGATGTAATTAACAGCGGCATTATATTAGTTTCGGCTGTACAATATAATGATTTGATATTTGTATGTCTCACAAAATGATCATCACAATAAACCTAGTTAGCACTCATGATCACACAGAGTTATTTTTATTTTCTTAGGATGAGAACTTTTAAGATTTACCTCCCTAGTGACTTCTGTTTTATGCCTGGCACTGTCTTGGACTTTCACTTGATTCTAGTCATAGAATCCAGAAACAGCATATCTGAGAATTGTAAAAATATTTGTGATCATACCTATGATCACAAATCCTGTATTCTTTCACAAGCCACAGTTATTTTAAGATTCTCCCCATTCCCACTTTTCAAACTTGCAGAGAAGGAACGCCGCTATTTTGAACTGTGGGTCTATTGTTGGCCAAGGATTTTCCGTTTGTAAAAGGTTCGATTATTAGTAATGGCTGGTACCCTCCCCCCGACACACATCCACATCACATTGAATGTCTTGGAGGACTTCTATTACCCTCCCCAGCAGTGTGCCACTGAGGCAAGGCTCTGAGCAAGGGAGCCCAGGGCCCTGAGATAAGCATCTTGCTACATTTCCTGGAGTATAACTTACACTCATGTCTGATCATGAATAGTTACAATGTTAAACCATCCAAAACAAACTAAAATGTATATAAACCCATAACTTCCTTGAAGGGGCACTCAGCCTTTAGATATAGATCCGCTGAGCCAAGTAACCTGCTTCTTGTTAGCCTGGGTGTCCTGGTTTCCTTACAATTCAGCTCTTTCCTGAAGACACAAGCCTATCTATTTATAAAAGAACACCAGTGGAAAAACAAGTGTGCCTTTGGTCTTTCCCCTTCTAACCCTTTGCTTAGTTAGAACTAACGTGCTCAGATTCCATATTCAATGGCCATGTCATCAAAGATGGCTAGAACCACTGATTATGAGAGCAGGGCCAGTTCATACTCACTGACTCAAGTTCAATTAATAATTTTTCTATTTTAAGGCATTCTAACTTTGGTTCCTCAGAAGGCATTATTAGGTTTTTTTCTACTGTAACTACATTTATCTACTTCTACTATACATAGAGAGTATAGGAAGTACTTACACTACTGGTAAGATTAGATGGAATGGGAGAACAGAAGAAAGGAGACTTTAAATAAAGATAAGAGAAAAAAGATAAAACACTGGGTAGCTGTGTCTTGTCAACACCATTTCTCTCAGATGAGATAAGACATTTAAAGCACAGTACCTGGAAAATAGTAAGCACACAGTAAGAGCCACCTATAAATTCTCTCCAACTGACAGCTATTTTTTCAAATGTGAATTTATTTTTGTAAGCACACACATAGCACAACATTAGATAAAAAAACAAATCAGTGAAAAATACACCATTCATAATCACACCACTTGAAATCTTAAAGTGACTACCCTTTGCTCCTATTCTTATTTACTATTTCTTCTAAAAAATAGGCATTCACTTTTGGATTACCTAAAAAATATAGAGTGTAATGTAACATCCCCTTAATATCTATTTTAAGTCAAATATATTGACTGTTGGAGGGGCAGAAGACTGGGTCAGTTAATGACAGATCTTAGGATCCAATGCACACACCAAAGGAACACAGACCCAGAAGCACTGGGCAGAGAAGTTGACAGACCTGTTGTTTGTTTCCCTCTCCCATAAGAACATTAATTATCGATGTGCGCCTAAAACTAAGAATATCTCCCCACACTCCAAGGCTGTCCTTGTCTACCATCCTCCTCCCTTCTCTGAGTCAAAATAAGAATAGAGAATCCTTTCACCTCTGCTGTGGCTTGGTCTTAGATGGATTTATAAAGGACTATCAAGGTAGGAATACACTGAGAAATGTAACCTCACAGCATTGGCTTTACATCTTATTTGAGACAAAATCTTAGCACATTTTTCTTTTATCAGCTAATATGCTCCACAACACTGGGAATAGAGTATAAATGAAATTTGATAAGCTTAAAAATAGGATGGCTTTTGCTTAATTGTTCAATCACTTTCATCTATGGCTACTTATATATAATTTTAATAACAGGCATGGCATGTTTCTCAGTGGCTTTGTACTGCATCACAACTAACCTCATCCTAATATGAGTGCTACCTCTTGTGTGCTCTGTGACTTTGGCAAATTGCTTAAACTCATTGTGCTTCTGTTTGCTGATCCATTAAATGGGATAGTACCTGTTTCATAGGGCTGATAGGGAGACTGTGGACTAACTAAATTAACACATTAGAAAAATAAAATGTGTGTGTACATGCATACACATAGAAACTTTCATATTGTTGACACAAGATCACACTATGTAAATAGTAAGAAATATTTTAGGCATTTTGATAATTATTGGTCCCTTTCCCTAGCAATAGCCTCATAGGGTCCTAAACCCCTTTACAAGATTGATTTGCTTACATCAGAGATTCACTCTGATAGTTCCACTGGTTGCCAAATAGCTTTACACACTGTCTTCTTCCCTGCTGGCAAAATGCCACTAGATTTCACTATTCCCCCAGTTCTCAGAGAAGTGACACTTCCCTGCCCAGGAGTTTGATCAAATCATCCTAATTCGATCACAGCCGTCAACTAATTAGATCAATGGTTGTTTGGATGAATACCAATGTGGTCCAACCCTCATCAGTGAAAACTAAGGGGAAGGTTTGTAGCAGGGGGATATGAAGGGAGGGTGAAATTTCTTGATTTTCCTCCATATTACTCCAGAAGGAGTCTGGGAGAAAAATAACTGCTTCTCTATCTTCTGCTGTGAAATGTAGACCTTACATCATATGTTTGATTTTTCAAAGTTTCTCTCCCCCACTTTAAGTTCATTGAAAGCAGGAAGGGTGAACATATTCACTGTGATCACACCCTCCTCTGTTACCCCACGACAACCCCAAATATAGTCATTGATGATCAAGTGATCTGAACCTACTTTTTGAAGAATTCACCAGCCCTCAGCAGCATGAACAACTTCCTCCTCTGTGTCTTTCTAACTTCTGTTCACATTTGAGTGGGAGACTTCAAAGTGATTAAATGCTGACTCTGGAATTCAATTGCCTGGCTTTAAATATGCATTTATTCTTTATTTAGCTAGGTTACTGTCACTGTTATACGTTAGTCTCCTTTTCTACAAAATAGTGATATCTGTAGTGACTTTTTTTGGACTCATGTGAGTATCAAATGAGTTAATTGTTGTAAAATATTTTAAATAGTGGTTTCCATATAGGTTATTACCCAATAAAACCAATATATAACAATTCTAATACATTATGTCATCTTTTTATAATTAATTATTAATACATAAATTTCACCCACTACCAGTGAGGGCAATCTGAATTGGGATTCTTCATTTTCTATTTCCTCTTTAGAGAACACCTGGCACATTGTAGTTGTTCTGTTATTTTTTCTTAAGGGAAATGTAAAAAATGGAAGGAAGGAAGGAAGGAAGGAAGGAAGGAAGGAAGGAAGGAAGGAAGGAAGGAAGGAAGGAAGGAAGGAAGGAAGGAAGGA
>JAGFMF010011709.1:13021785-13062628 GCA_019455555.1 Galemys pyrenaicus
AAGGAAGGAAGGAAGGAAGGAAGGAAGGGGGAAAGCGGAAGGGGGAAGGGGGAAAGGGGAAGGGGGAAGGGGGAAGAGGAGAAGAGAGGAAGGGAAGGAGGGAGGATGGGAGGGAGGGAGGGAGGGAGGACGAGAGGGAGAAAGGACAGGAGGGAGAGGAGAAAGAATGAAAAATCAAGCAATGAATCTTGAGGGAAAGAGGAAGGGGCTAATTGTACTCAATTAACATCAGTACTGGCCTCACTCATAGTCAGATCCAACTGTTTCAGTGACAGCCCCGGATTTCCTCTTCTCCTTCATTTGACTATACTTCCTCAGTACTGGCTTCATTTGGAAGCTGCTCCAAAAGGAGAAAAGATGGCTACTAGTCCCTCAGGCCTCTGATGCCATCCTTCAGCATTCTCTGAGGAAATGGAATCCCTTTTAAAATCATGCAAAAAGAGCCCAAGTCTGGTAGCCTTTTCTTGATTCAGTTACCTTTCCCAGGAGGAAGAAATGGCCTGGGTGCTCAGGTCTAAATCATTTGCCCATCGCTAGAAATTAGGATAGTATTTCCCAACCCCTTCAAAAGACTCAGAGTGTGTGAGGGATGATTCCCCAAAGAAATGCAGCAGAGAATATGAAATGAAACAGATTAGAGCTTGATCAGATAGAAACAAGAGCTATCCATTGTAACTGTATATCCCCCCCTTCTTTACTTCATAGTTATTGTGGAGTAAAGTCAAACAAAAGTGTTTGCATTCAGAATTGTTTCTTATGTTCAGAAACCCCACCAATTCCTCCATAGTAAGCTGGGGTAAAATAGGAAAAACAAAATGCTAGCATATGACTTTCAGTAGATTTGCCCAACTACAAAATGCCCAGGGAAGTGTTAATTTCAAATAAACAACAAATAACTTCTTAGTATAAGGATGTTCCTTGCAAAGAATTAACTTATGCTAAAAAAAAAGAAAAAAAAAAGACCTGTTGTTCGAAGTTCAGACTTAATTGGGTGTTCTGTATCTTTATTTGCTAAATCCTAGTACCTTACTCTCTAAAAAAATACACACATTTTTCCATGCTTACTTAACTATGGAACATTTTCCCCCACAAAATATCCTCAATGGGTGTTGCAGAGAACTGGTTTTAATAACTCATATTTCAATAATTTAATAAAAATTCAGTATTTCATGTACAGTCCTGTTAAGTCCTTATGTAATTTTCTTACCCACTATTCTATGGAATGAAATTGTTCTTATTGAAAAAAGGGCTGAAAGAAGGAAGGAGACATTTGACATGTAAAAGATATTACCCCAGCATATAAACAGATGACTATAAGCATTACAAAAAAGAAAAAAAGAGGAGGGAGACACTTCGGAGGTTTGGTCCTCACTTGGTAATCCTAACTAAGACTGATAAAAAATATTCACAAGACTCAGGCACAATCATAGTCTTAAAAATACCTATTTAATGATGAAAATGTGCATATCTCTGCATTTTATATAATACTGAAAGCTGAGACCCAAAAGTCACCTCTTAGCTCAGATCTGTCATGTCAAAAAGATTCACTACAAGCTATTTGCACATGTAATTTAAACCATCTTTAAGTTAAAAGTATGTGTGTATGTGTGCATAGGAAAAGACTATAAAAGATACCTAAGAATTCATCACTAAAAATGGTATTTGTTCAAAAGAACGCAATGGCAGTATAAACCATTGGTAAATCAATACAAAGAAATGATAAAAAACAAAAGACCACTCCTAGGTGAGGTTTCCCTTTCTTTGATATCTTTCCCCATGTGATTGAAGCTACTTAATATCACATCTGGAAATGGAAATGTCTGAAAGAAATTTCATTCACTGCAGAGGGCAAGAAGCAGAAACCTGAGATGAATATGCCTGTATCAAACGGAAGCAGGCCAAGATTATTGAAGGAAAGAAAGCAGACATCCCCTGGTGCTATTTCAGATGATCGCTTATGAACACCCACGTTTTCTTCAAACAAATAATAAACATTCAACACAGTTATACAGACTGCATTTAAATGCAAAAGAAGGAGTAGAAAATAATTCAGGAAAACTATATTCTGTAGTATTTTATTTTCCTATTGTGGTCTGTAAACCATCATTGATGGATGTTGGAGAAAATTCTGTGGCTCCTGTAGAAGTTCTTTGATTTTAAGTGAAGTCTCCTTTACATGGTTGGATCATCCATGAGCTAGATCATAAGGAGTGATCAAGAGGATGTGACTAGGACAACAATGTAAGTTGAATTGGTTCCTATTCCTTCAACTTCTTTGTCTTTCTAGGCTCTGCACTGTCCTCATCACCTACTCCTGACATTGTCCTTCAATTTACTGTCTTGGTTCCTCTGGACTCAATTGTTATTTTGGGTGTTTTTTTCTATGTAATTACAAAATAAGACAGTACGTCTTCTGTGAGACATCTTTAGAAAGATGTATTTTAATTCAGTGATTTCTCTAGTGTTCCTCTACTATTATAGACTACTTTACTAGGCAATTCATTCTTTCATTATTTATCACTCAGAAGAAGAAATAAGATTATTTGAAAAGACAAAATCTTTTGTAGAGAAACAATGAAATATTGATAATTAGCTTTCCAACTGCATATACACTCTTCTTCCAAAAGTCAAGAGGAGGAGGACATCTTTGCCTTCAGTTACTCTTGCACTTTATACATGTTCCCCTCAAAGACAACAAAGTCCAGAGGGCAGGGGTCTCTACACTGACCGAAACTAGCATGATTCTTGGCACAAAGTAGGCACTCAATAAAAAAAATAGTGTTATATGAATAAATGGATGAATGAGTGAATAACATGGAATTCAGAATGATTTCTCATTACAAAGTAGATTTTAAGAAATTCGTACTAAAAAGGAATAGTTTTAACTTATTTAATTAAGCAGATGGTCTATCCAGGTTGTCAATAAGCAATGGTTTATTCTTCTTTTTAATGCCCCCAGTTCTTAGTCCATCACTTTTAATCAGGCATTTCTAAGAGAGAAAACTCAAAGTCACACGTTTTCTAAAAATGACTTCTGTATCTTCCAGCAATTGTGTTGCGTTAAAAAATATTTTTCTAGAATACTTAAAGCAGATAATTACTAAAACTACTTTTCCATTTTTCAAATATAACTCCATATGTTATAATCATTCTTCATTGAAAATATTTTGGAAATATATTATACATATTATATATGTACATTTTTTATATTTGTAGTTATACTTATGGTACTAAGTAATGAAATTAAGGCATGTTATTAATAAACTGCTACTCAGCTTTTTCCTCCTCACCAAGTATCAATTTCAGCATTGTTATTTTAAAACATATCAGTAAAGTAGCACTTTATTTGAGAGACTACATTGTATAAATATGAAATATAATGCTGAGGTTACAATCAAAGAAAATAATGGTTTATATATCCTGTGGAAGTCAGTAATCTCTATTCATGTAAACAGATATTTGACTATTTCTAAATCATTAAAAACAGCTTTTGCTACCTTAGTGTACCATTTATTTTCATTTGTGGGAAAGGAACTTGGGTAAATGTCAGCATTTAATATGGAGAATAGGAGGGAATGTCAAAGTAAAATACTTAGTTACATAGAAAGCAACTATCAAAAGTACAAATTGCTTTCTGATATATATAGTAACAATGTTTATGTTTTAAAACCAATGGACATAGTCTTAATTAGATATTGACATATATTGTTAATTAACAATTGATATATATTATTTATCAGTTTTTTTATTTTCAGAAATATTTGCTTTCTAGCACGGATGCCCAGTTACATCAGGTATAGCAGTGACATTTAGTAAAAGAAACAATCCTTAAAAGTGCCAAATATAAAAAGAATCAAATTTGTTTAATGACGTCAAATAAAAATGAGGCAGCAAGAAGCACAGAACTTGTGGGTGCTATCTTAGAATATGCAACATAGTAATAGAAATGTTTGCAGTCCTAAGGCCTGGTACATCACTGCTGCCTCATTAATTTGGTGTAACTCAATCCAACAGAAAGTATATTTCCACACAAAACTTGTATGTAAATGTTCACATCAGATTCATAATAGGCAAAAAGTGGAAAAATACAATCTTATTGGATAAAATTATCCAATTTCCAAGTGTGAAGTGTTGTCAAGTTTGCCATCAAATGGTTTATCTGTAAACTCTTGAGGTTCCTAATTCCAGGAAAAAATGAAACAAACTCAATGCAGGAAGATAACTCTGAAGGGCGAGGTGATTGGTTTCTGCCTCTTGGCTGAATTCAGAGAAAAGCTCTTTTCTGGAAAGAACCCAGGGCCTCTCTTTATAAGCTTGGCCCCTGTGTTCTGAGTTTCTGAGCCTTTCATCTTCAAAACTCTCCTTGGGTATTATTAGAGTGGAAGACAAGAAAGACTACATCCTTAGGGCCTTAGGAGGCAAGCTCATGCCTTTATGGAGTCTTCACTGCCTCTTGCAGAACTCTTAAGCTGTTATCTTGAGAGGAGCTGCTGGGTGCACCCCTGCCCCCTAACTTTTGACTCTGCTATTTTGTTACCTTACGCCTGGAGAAAGATCTTCACAGGCTTAATCTTCAAAGCAGTGTGATGTTTTCTTCTCTCTTTATACATTGAGAGGTAGGAAGCAGGAGGCTAAAGCTTTAACCAGCAAACAGGTTTGCTTGAACTGTTCTCAAACATAGACGCACGTTGAAATAACCTGGAAAGCTTTTAAAATATAGAGATGCTTGGGTTTTCTCTGAGAGATTCTCATTTAATTGGCCTTGGATATGACCTGGGCACTGAACTTTTTCATAGCTCCCTAGGTGCTTCTCACATGTAGATAAGATTTAAAATCACTGCTCTAAAATAAAGATGAAAGTCAATGAACACTGTGGTTGAAGACAGCCTGACCTTTGTTAAGTAGCCAAAGATTTAGGTGACCCATACAGGGAGTTGGGATGGGGAAGGAAGTTCTTGCAAAAATGATGCAAGAAAAACAAGTTTAGTAATAAGAAATCTGAATGGCAAGGAAACGTGGTGACTAATGTAATGTCAATTTTGCTGGCTGTATTTTTATTATTTAACTTATATTCAAAATAAATATTTCTTAAAATTTATATTTCATATTTATAAAATACTTTTCTAGGAACTTTGATAATTATTGGGGCTCATGTTTCTCTCTTTATTGAAGTCACACTGGTTTACAACACTATGCATGGTTTAAAGGTATAGGTTTACAACTCCTCAGATGTAGGTCACTTCACAACACCCAGCACCACTGGGGCCGCCTGCTCTTTGTTTCCACCCCTTTAGCACTCCTAGTTCTATAATCATATTTCTAGGTTTTACTTTGGTTTAGTATTATCAATTCATTTGTTTTTTTCCTCTATATGCCACACGGGTGAGTGAATTCATCCAGTATTTGTCTTTCTCCCTCTTATTTTACTTAGCATAATCTCCTCTAGTTCTATCTATATTATTACAAATGACAAGAGCTCATCTTTTTTACAGCTGAATAGTATTCCATACTGTATATGTACCACATCTAAATCTACTGCTCCTTCAATGAGCATTTATGTTGTTTCCACTGCATGTTTTTAAAAAGTCACAATGATTGGTTTGCATATGGATAACTTTTTAAATTAAAGTCTTTCTTTTTTAAAAGAAAGAATGCAATATTCCTTTGATATATTTAGCCCCATGTTTTAGAGAACATAATGTATCCCTCACCCAGGATGTCCTTGTCTTTAATCCCCAGAACCTATGAATACATAGTCTTACTTGGCAAAAAGAACTTTATACATAAGATTCAGTTAAGGATTTTAAGACAAGAAAATGACTCGATTATCTGTGTAGCTCAAATGTATTCACAAGGAACTTTGTAAAAACGAGACAAGTGGTTCAGACAGAAAATGGAAATATGATGATAGAAGCAGAGACTGAAACGATGCACTTGGAAGACTGAGGAAGGCAAGAGATGCTGGCCATCTCTAGAAGCAAGAAAAGACAAGAAACAGATTCTCTGCTGGATCATTTAGAAGGAACAGAGCCCTGCCAACACCTTGATTTTAGCCTTGCAAGCAAGGTTGTTTAGATTTCTAACTCCCAACACTGTATGACAATAAATGTGTGTGTGTGTTTTTAAAGATTTATTTATTTATGCACACAAGAGCTGGGGTATAGGCCAGAGTCGTGGGAGGTGAGAGGATTCACCAGACCGAGTGGGGAGCAGAACAGGCAGACTGACTGAAACACACTGCTGAGGGGAGCAGTAGGTAAGGCAGGAGAGGTCTGCTATGCCATGTGGGTACCCTCCCTGGCCAGCGGCAGGGATCAAACACTGTGGTTTGCTTTATAGTGCATTGCTTAACCCACTGTGCCACAGGGAGGCCCTAAATGTGTGTTGTTTTAAGCCACTAAGTTGGTGGTAATTTCTTACAACAGTAATAAGAAATACCACCTGCCTTTAGAAGGACTAGCTCTTTCAGCCACAAAATTATCTCCCTACCTCCAGAACACATCTATCTACTTTGTGGCTAATAACTGAATTGTAGGCATACAATTATGTCTACAACATAATTGTAGACAATGGAGGGCTAGTTTAGCCAGGCACTCCTATAAAATGCTGACTAAATTCCAAATATCCCAATCATTTTAGAAGATCCCAGAACTTGGATTCAGCACAGCTATTTAGGATAAAAAGCACCTGGAAACAAATTCCATTCCAGTTAGGTTAGCTCACTAGCCATGCCAAATTCCTGAAGGTATTAAGACCATTCCAGAAAAGTCACAGAGAGGTTCTCAAACTTGGCTGCACAGTGGAATCCCCCAGGACCTTTTAAATCCCCTGATACCTAGGCCACACCCTAAACTAATTAAATCTGTTTTAACAAAACCTCCCTAGCAGTGGTTTTCAACAGTAGGGCATGTGTTAATCACCTCAAGATTCTGTTAAAATACCCAGGTTTTTGCATTATTAAAAGCTCCCAAAGATATGACAATATCTTTGACAGTAAGGTGATATAATGGTCCTTTTTAGACTCCTCAGTTAACCTACAATTTAGTTGGAACTTAAATGAGAGGCTTAGAGAAGATCCAGCGAGGGCAGCTGGTGGGAAGATGCATATCACCAGATTTGAACTGCCATTCTTTGCTGTGTTTTGCTTCTTGCCTAACCTTCCAAATACTAATTTTCAAGTTATCAGATGCCCATTTCCACTACAGAATAAGAAACTGCCAATATTTTTTTTCTATGTTGTATGATGTTGGGGGTTGAAGTACTTCTGCCTCCTTTCTTCAGTTGGTTGGTTCACTGTGCCTCAGTGATCAGAAAGAATTTTATTAATAAAGCAACACTCACTGTATTCAAACGAAAATTCCTAATACTGAAAATGAAAAGCTTATACCAACACTGGAGGGGCTAGGGAAGCCCCCCCCCCGAGTTCCAGACATCAAGAACGATCAAATTAAGGAAGAATATAGGTGATGATCTTATGTGGAAACTATAGTCTGTGAAACACAAGTGTGTCATTCCCAGGAACCTGATGAAAATATACTGTGGATTTTCAGTGACCTCAGGAGGGTTTTCCTCAGTATCAGTTGCCTGTAACACCAAAGTCCTCTGATTTGCTTTAGCCAATACATCCCTTTACAGTTACAAAGAATAATGGCTTTTTCTTATCACCTTCTAGATCTCATAAGAGCATCTTTCCCTTGGCAAACTCTAGCATGTTCACCTTTTAGTACATGTTAATGCATTTGAAGAGCTCCTGAAAGACAGGTCCTTCCTCCCTCCTTCTCTTTCCCCTCCCTACCTCCCTTCCCCCTCCCTCTCTCTCTCCCTCCCTTCCTTCCTTCCTTTGACTTTACTGGATATAAAAATAATGGCACAACCACCATACCTCAAGGCTTACTTCAGTTTATTCCTCACTAAAACTCCACAACTATACCCATTTACTCTATCTTCTTAAACACTGAACTATGACATGTCTACTTTATGGCAGATGCTCCTGTACAGGGTTCAACTTTTGAGTGCTGTGTTACAAAGGAAATACATAATATCCCCAGTCCTGAGTTTCCAAGTGAATTTCTTTAAAGTAAACTAGGCATCACGGCAAGCTCCCTTAAAAAATCTATCACTTTGCATCAACACATAGTGCCTTAAGAGACTTTAAGTCTTCTGCCTCAAAATCCTTACTTTGCTTTTTATACCACTCTGGGATAATTGCATGGCAGTTGTAAGGTAGGCTCTCCTACTCATAAATTCTATCAATTAAGGATGTTTAATGTATATTTTTGTTCAAATTTGTATGTAGGCTCACTGAACTTTGTAAGCAATATTTAAGACATCTAAATTAGCATATATTTCTTTACTGTTTATCTTAGACCATTTTTACCTCATAAAAGTATCACTATATATTTCTTGGTATATCCAGCTCATTGTTGACATTAACTAACTATTAACTTATAACTCAGAAATAATTTATTACCATTATTCTGTTTATTTGTGCACTAATGAAATAGCAGCTTCCTTTCAGCAATGGAACACGAGGTACCCTAGAAATATGAGTAGATTCTCAGACATCTTCTGAAGATAAGTGTCTCAGCCTTCACTCCTGTCTTTCAGGAAGTCCTTCAAAGGATGAATCTTTTTACTTAAAAGTCTCAGAGAGAAAAGTCAGGCCTTGGGAATATTATTAATTTCCTCCATAGCAGAGGATTCCAGATTTTAGTATGTCAAAGGGACCTCTGTGAAATAAACCAAGTAACTCTTTAGAGTAAAGTTTATAATAAGAGCCTCTGTGCAATGAGACTCTTTTCATTTTTTCCAGTTGATGGGGGACCCAAGTTGCAAAATACAATAACAGATGTAAAGAGTCACTTGAGAGCATCCTTGAACTTACCAGAGTTAATGTGTCTTCATGATGAATCTACCTGTTAGTCAACTCAGGACCAGTTGTCCTAGAGTTAAAGAAGCCTAGAATGCTATTAAAAATGAGGGCCCCACAGAGGATTCATTGGGAAAAATTGCATTTAATTAAATATTCCTGGTTATCTCAGCCTCCCACTCACACAGTAAAAATGGTTTCTGGAAACTACAGTAGTCCAGTTCATAATTGAACCATAGTTGGGAAAGTAAATGAAATCCAAATGCTATTTGGACAGAAAAGAGGATCAAGTCTGTTGTTGTTGTATATTCTGAGATATCTGCCATTCCAAGGTGAGTTATATAAGTGACCCAGGTTATCATCCATACAAATGTAATTTGGTGATCAGGATGGACTGGGAAAGGCTAAACCAGGCTTTCCTTATTTGGATATATTTGTTTTTTCTAATAGTTCTTAAAGATAGTTAACAGAACCCCAGTCTGGATGAACCAAAGTGGTGTGTAAGGACTTGTAAAGTCTCAGAGCTCTCTAAACACGGGCATTCCAAATCCTATTTGCAGACAAGGATACCAGCTTTGCAATGAACTTTGTAACTAAACTCAGGAACAAGATTTTATGAATAAGCACTTTCATCTTCAGTTTCCTGTTTTGTTCATTTTAAAAATATGTTCTGATTTTCATGGTCTATAGATAATCCACACTTTGTAAATAGCATATCATTTACCATTTGGCAGTATTATTTTTCCTTTGGCTATTGGTATTATCTTCATAGCCAATCAATGTTTGTATAAAATTTCTATAAGAACAGGAAGACTATTTGTTTTCCCCTCAAAAACAAAACAGCAGACATTTGATATCTATCTAAATTCATCCCACTGCAAGCCAAGTTTTCACAATATCAAACTTTGACAGCTCCATACAAGAAAGGACACAGATGATGTCCATGTTGCTGTGGCTCTTCTTCACTGTCTCCTCTGAGCTACTCCCTTTGGTTACATTCCCAAAGCATGACTGAGACTATCATCCCACATTTCCCTGACATTGGGATAGTCTGGCAATTGGCCATCATAACCAAACTGATGGAAGCTTTAGTCATCTCTGACTCTCTTCTGTGGAATAACACATATAACCAGATGCACCTATCAGTGCATTATTATCTGAAAAAAAAATCTAACCACAAAAAAACTCATTCTGGTAATAAAATACTTTTGTTCACGCTATCTTGTTGGGTTCCTGTAATGTATGCATCAAGTATTGTGGTCTTCAATCTTTAGTGTTCTTCAGAAGCATCCTGTAATTCCCAGAACTTCTGTTCTAGAACTCTGAGGTAAGTTTTGAAAATCTGCATTTTGAACAAGTTTCCAGCTGATGTTAATGTTGCTTGTCCTTAGTAACACTCCAAGGCCAGCACATCCACTCTCTCATTCCCAGGGATAACACTTGCTCCTGACCATCCACATTATGGCTTCCTGGGAATTTCTTTTCTAAGTTTAGCCCCTCTCCCAGGGCTTGGCGTGAGAAAATTATAAGCTGAAGCAAGGAAACAAAGACTTTTCCAACTTGAGATCATTTAGAGGGTTATTCCAACTACAGAGCACAGAGGATCAGCTGAGATCTCGCATCCAGCCACATTTTCAGCTAGACTTTATGCCTGTTTATTTCCACCTTGCTCATTTCCTTATATGTCCATCTCCCAAGACTGCTCTTCAATAAAACGTTGCATAAAATTCCCTGTCTCAGAGTCTGTCTTGTGAAATCAATTATAAGACTGTCAAATAGCATTTTGCACTGAAAATATCTGCATTATTGCTCTAAACTTAGTCTAATGGCAGGCACACTGAAGCCTATGATTTCTGCCATCATGGAAAATGATGTCTTTCACCATCTGGCCTGAAGTGCACAATATTTAAATCTATATTGTCATAGCAGGGGTTTATATAGACCCCAGATTTTCTCCTATACATTAAGAAAAAGACTCCATATAAAAATACAACATGTTGAAGAACTTAAGACTATTTAATATCACAGCCCTCTTTGCTCAAACTTGTTTCCTATTTATAATAAGTTGATGGTTAAGAAATTTCATACCTTGAGAGGAATGGGGGGGAAAATGATGGCAAAGAAATGCTAGGATAGAATTCTTCCAGAAGAAATAGGTGACAAGGAGAATATACAGCAGGTCCCTGCAGGAACTGGGACATGGAGGATAAACTGGAGGTTACTAGCAACCTACCCAAAAAAGAGAATCGCATCGAAGAGGTACAGACAGAGATAAAAATATCAAAACCCTACTGTCTCCACTGCCTCCCTTTCCCCACCCACAAAGCGAACATACCTTAACTGACAAAGAGAAACCAGAAATACCACATGTGGAAAAGGATCACAGCGAATATCAAACTCCAAGACCTGAATCTGCAGAGAGCTGTGTGGAAGTAGGCAATGGAGGGAGTGACCCAAACATGGTGAGTGCAGATCCGAAGCCACTGGGGGAAGTTGGAGAAGTGGAGTGGCACATTTCACTTTGGGAGTCTGCACAATTTGAGACAGTTGGAGACTGACTGGGAGACACACGACTGAGGGGAGGAAAGTCCTGGAGCAGGCACGGCAAGGAGGCAGAGACACAGCCAGCAGCAACTGGACTGAAGCACAGGCTTGGTGCAGCTCGGACGTCATTGTAAACCCTGGCGCTTTGGGGCGCCATTCTGCGGGAGCCGTGCGTGGTGGGAGACTTGCGTGGTGCGGCTGGGTGATGGGAACCACAGTGGTCTGGTCCACATAGGTCAGAGATTGGGGCAGCCAAGGACCAAGAGCACTGGGATGGGCTGACATCTATAGAACACATTACCCACCCCCCAAACTATGAGTATATATTTTTCTCAAGTGCACATGGATCATTCTCCAGGACTGATTACATACTGGGACACAAGACAAACATCAGCAGATACTCTAAGATCAAAATCATACCAACTATCTTCTCTGAGCATGAAGCCATCAAACTAGAAATAAACCACTCAAAGCAAACAAGGAACCCACCCCCAACACATGGAGATTGAACCCTGAACTACTGGAAAAGCACTGGATCAATAAGGAGATCAAAGAAGAAATTAAAAAATATACAACTCTCCATAATATATGGGATACAGCAAAAGCAGTTATAAGAGGAAAATATATAGCAATACAGGCACACACCAAGAAACAAGAAAGAACACAAAGAAACAACCTAACCTCATAACTTAAAGAACTGGAAAAAGAACAACAAAAATACCCAATAGGCAGTAGAAAAAAGGAACTGATAAAAATCAAAGCAGAAATAAGTAAATTAGAAGTTAAGAAAATGATCCAAAAGATCAATAAAACCAAAAGCTGATTCTATGAAAAAATTAACAAAATAGATAAACCTCTAGTTCAGACTGACAAAAAACAAAACAAAACAAAATAAAATGGAAGAACACACAAATAAATAGGATAACAAATCAAAGAGGACAATCACAACAGACACAACAGAAATTAAGAGCATGATAAGAGACTACTATGAAAAGCTATATGCAAATAAGTTCAACAACCTAGAAGAGATGGACAAATTTCTACGATTTCACAATCACCCAAAATTAGATAAAGAAGATATACACCACCTAAACAGTCCAATTGCAAGGAGTGAAATTGAAATAGTAATAGTAAATCTCTCCCAAAAAATAAAAGTCCAGGACCAGAGGGCTTTACAAATGAATTCTACAAAACATTCAGAAATGAACTAATACCTATCCTACAAGACTCTTTCAAAACATTAAAGAAGAGGGGATACTACCTAATACATTCTATGAAGCCAATACCAAACCAATAACACTAATATCAAAATCAAATAAGGACAACACACAAAAAAGAAAACTATAGACCAATCTCTCTAATTAACATGGACACAAAAATCCCCAATAAAACCTTAGCCAACAGAATCCAATAATGCATCAACAAAATAATCCACTATGACCAACTAGGATTTATTCCAGGATCACGGGATGGTTCAGTATCCGAAAATCAATAAATGTAATCCACGATGTCAACAAAAAGAAGAATAAAAACCACATGATCATATCAATAGATGTTGAGAAATCATTCAATAAAGTTAAACACCCATTTATGATGAAAGCCCTTGAAATTCTTGGGATAGAAGGACCATATCTTAACATAATAAAGACCATATATGACAAGCACATAGCTAATATCATTCTCAATGGTGAAAAGCTAAAAGACTTCCCCTTAAGATCTGAAACAAGAGAAGGATGCCCTCTCTCACCACTGCTCTTCAATATAATACTGGAAGTCCTAGCCAGAGCAATAAGACAAGAAAAATGCATACAAGGAATCCAAATAAGGAAAGAAGATGTAAAACTATCACTGTTTGCAGATGATATGATAATATATAGAGAGAATCCCAAAAACTCTATAGAAAATCTAATCAAACTAATCGGCCAGTTTGGCAAAGTAGCAGGATACAAAATCAACATACAAAAATTAGTAGCCTTCCTTTATACAAACAACCAATTTGAAGAAGAAGAAGTCAAGAAAACCATGACTTTTATAATTAAAACCAAAAAAATCAACTTCTTGGGAATAAATCTAACAAAAGAGGTGAAGGACCATTACAAAGAAAATTATAAAACATTGCTAAACTTAATAGAAGACACAAAGAAATGGAAAGACAACTCTTGCTCATGGATTAGAAGAATTAACATCATCAAAAATAGCCACCCTACCAAAAGCAATCTACAGACTCAATGCTATCCCAATAAAAATTTCAAAGACATTCTTCAAAGAAATAGAACAAACAATGAATTTCATATGGAGACAAAATAACAAAACAAAAACACCTCAAATAGCCAAAGCTCTTCTGACTAAAAAAATAAGGGGAATGGAGGTATCACTCTTCCAGACCTCAAACTATACTACAAAGCAAAAATACTAAAAACTGCATGGTATTGGACTAAAAACAGACACACAGACCAATGGAATAGAATAGAAATCCCAGAAATAAGCCCACAGGCTTATGAGCAACTAATCTTTGACAAAGGAGCAAAGAATATGCAATGGAATAAAGACAGCGTGTTTAATAAATGGTGCTGGGCAAATTGGACTGCTACATGCAAAAAGAAAAGCTAGAATACTGCCTTTCACCATTCATAAAAATCAACTCGAGATGGATTAAGGAATTAGATATAAGACATGAAACCATAAAATATGTAGAAGAAAAAGTAGGCAAAACTATGCATGACATACACCTCAGTAACATCTTTAAAGACACAGTACCCAAAACAAAGATAGTGAAGGAAAAGATAAACAGCTGGGACTACAGAAAACTCAAAAGCTTCTGTACAGCAAAAGACACACTAACCAAAACAAAGTGACACCCTACTGACTAGGAGAAAATCTTTGTACACAACACTACTGACAAGGGACTTATCACAAAGATCCACAAAGAGCTGACCAGACTAAACAAAAACAAAGTAAACAATCCAGTCAGAAAATGGGCAGAAGAGCTAAAAAGACATTTCTCCAAAGAGGAAATGCAAATGGCCAACAGGCATATGAAAAAAATGCTCAACTTCTCTTGTAATCAGAGAAATGCAAATCAAAACTATTATGAGATACCACCTCACACTGGTGAGAATGGCACATACCAAAAAAGTAGCAACAACAAATGCTGATGAGGATGTGGAGAAAAAGGAACCCTACTATACTGCTGGTGGGAATGTAAGCTGGTCCAACCATTATGGAAAGCAGTGTGATGGTTCCTCAAACTACTAAAAATGGAACTCCCATAAGATCCAGCAATCCCACTCCTAGGAATATACCCAAAAGACACAAAAACATTGATTCACAAGAATACCTGCACCCTTATGTTTATAGCAGCACTCTTTACAATAGGTAAGACCTGGAAACAACCTAAATGCCCAAAACAGATGATTGACTCAAGAAGATGTGGTACATACACACAATGCAAGACTATTCAGCAATCAAAAAAGAAACTAGAGTCATTCATAGAAACATGGATGGAGCTAGAAGGGATTATGCTCAGCGAAATAAGTCAGAAGACAAAAGAAAAATACCGGATGGTCTCACACCTAGGAGGAATATAAGGGAACCAAATAAGTGACTAAGGAAAAGAATAGTAACAGTAATGACAATAATAATAAACAAAAACAAAACACAACAAAAATAAAAAGACAAGGATGAATTGGGGACACTTTGTGGGGAGGGGGAAGGAATGGGATGAAGGTGGAAAGAGCACAAGGAACTGAGGTGATGGTGCACTGGTGAAATGGCGGTGGGAAATCCATGGGGACCATAATCGATGTCAAAAATATATAAATAATAGAAAAAAATTAAAAAAAAAAAGAAGTATCATAGCTTGAAATTTCCTACCTGTTAACTCAGGGTCATATTACCAATAATATTTACAAAAATGCTGAATATATTATTCAAAGTCATAAAACCCTATATAGTCTTTTGCTGAATCTTATATAGTCTTTCTGTTTCTCCTTACACCATAAAATGCAATTTCCAGTAACAAAGGATTTTACTTTTGGGCATAGTTATGGTGATAAAAATAAGGTTATGGGGAAATGATGTTATAATTTTCATTTCAATAAAACATAAAAATACTGACAACCTTTTAGGCTGCATAGTCTCTCAGATTAACTGAAAACATACTATTTCTGGATGGACTAGAACATGAAAGATTCCTAAGTGTCTGCATTTGTTCAGAATGGACAATAATTTACTCACTCTTTTTCTTACTGAGTAACTGACAATATGAAACTTCATTTCTCCATAACTGTTTAGAGTTATGACCCAGTTTTCTTTTGAAATGACTAAATACTGGAAACTCCCTGGTTAACCAAAGAAATGCATAAAAGTATTAGAAAGTACTTTTTAAATCGATACTTCCTTCTCCAGACATAGTAAAATAATGGGTATTTGGGTTTATTTGCAATTTATACTGCAAATAAATTGACAGAAGCCATAACTGAATAGTCTAAAAGCAGAACGTAGAAAACAAGAGGGTCAACAAACAGGGATCTGAATTACGAAGTTACTTTGGCCTCATTTTCTTTTGTGGACCCTAGATTAAATAATTACAGGGCAACTAGAAACCACTGTGAACTAAACACCAGCAACTTCCAAGCTTTTGCTGCATTAGGATGTAAGATCCTCTCCTTTCATCACCTCCCTAGGTGAATGGAATTTATTGTGCAAGCATACACAAGGAGGAAGGTCAAGGAGGAAGGTCAGAAAGGAGGAAGGTCAAGGACATGGTAGAGTTTCCAATGTGATTCTGATGTTACTGCAACCAAGTGACATGCTTCCTACCGTACCCCTGACAGCCCTTCATCTCTGCAGGCTCTCTGCTGTGACTAGTATTTCATAGTAACTGGCACCTTCTGAGAAAACTCCATCAATGCAAATGCAAGCAGGCATGATGATCTGTACCATTCAGAGGCTACAATTCACAAGAGGGAAATAATAGACCTGATCGGCCATGATGACTGCTCCAGTGCTGGTGCAGACAGACTATGAGGAGACAGTCAAGACTTCAGCACTGATAACAACCTTGATCAGAAGTGTATGGTATGTGACTGCACAACACACATCTCCATTGCCTGCATTAGCCAAGTCTACATACTATTAGGCAGAACTGGATGAAAACAATTACAAGCATGAAAAGTTAAAATGAAAGCAAAATTATCCCAATACACTTTATATGCACATACATGCCTGATTTCTAGAACTGATCAGCAGGTATAGACACTCATGTGTTAATGCTTTCAGTACACATTCCCTGAGAATTTAGTAAATACGAGATGCTATGACAGACATCGGGATGTAATGAGAGTAAAATGAAATGTGCTAGAATTAGTGTTTGCTCCCACCTTTTGCAACATATAATCAAAACCAGTGTTGAAATTGTGATTGATCACACCTGAATAACATGGTATACCTGTGTTGGGCTCACCTATGGAAACATTTCTTAGAAATACTTTAAAATGTCTCTAGTTGTTGGCAGCAGGCAAATTATAGTAGTTACCTCTTACGTTTCCTAGCAAATCTTTGCAATGAGGGTCATTGTTTGCCTTTTCCAGCTAAACTAGTATTGAGGAAAGCTAAAAAACTTGTAAAAATTCATACAGTTAAAATAAAAGAAGGTGGGATTCAAACCCAGGTCTGTGGCTCTTTGGCAAACTGATATCCACAACCCACATTATTGGACTGTTACTATCCCAACTTTTAGTCCAGACTCTTCAATGGGCATTTGTTTCTTTCTGTCCCTTAAACTCAATTTCCATGCAATTAATATTGACTTAGCCCACTGTTTTTGCCTACCCACATCCCTCTTTTTTTCTATTTGTAAGTTTTAAGTATAAGTAGTGGGAATCTTAGTTTCAAAGATGATAGTCAAAATAGTTTTTAATACGTGCTATCAATCAGCCCTTGATTAATCAGAAGGTATGGCCAGTCAGAAGATACACTGTAATAAAGAGTCAGTGTGGCCATACCAGTGTAAACGCCAACTGAATGTAAACTGTACAAGGCAAACACCTGCATCAAAGCTACCCTATCTGATTTAGCCCAAATAAACAATTGCATAGACAATCCACCTCACTAACTTTATAGAGTGACCCTGACATATCATAGACCACCTACTGTCTACCTCTTACAATACCTTTAGCTTTTATTTATTTGTAGTGACTGTAGATGTTTATTTGTGCAAACTTTACCAACTGGGATGCACACATCGCTCTAGAAACACAAAAATAACTGAATTTTATATTAACAGTCCAAACAGAGTTCATGAAACCACATGGAACAATGAAGGCTCTGCATTTAAAACAAAGTCTCAGGCTTGAGATGACACACCATGCGTATGCAAACAGCAGAGGGCAGTCTCAGCAGACACTAGGAACATAGTACCCAAGCTGAAAATACAATAGAGTGCCTTGACAGCATACACATACTAGTAGCTGACAGAATCAGTGAGCTTGAATGCACAGTTGGAGAAAGTTCTTTATATCTCACAACCATCCCATGCCTTACTGGAAGACTGAAATTTCACTTAAGGAGGCATTTCAAGATAGCAGAACCAAAGAGTTTTTCATATCAGGCAGTTTCATGCTTGAGTCTTCTTTACCACTGAGTTTTACGACTTTTCATGATACTTTTTTTAAATGTGTGGTTTTAAAATGGAAACTCTGGTCAAATATTTTTGGGGTCTCCATTACAAAATAAGAAAAAAGAAAAAGTACCTTCTGTCCTAGTTAAAAGACTCTTTAACATGAAGCCTTGGTCATTTGTCCCACTTCATCTACAACCATTCTCCTACCTTGCTTTTTTTTTTTCCTGTACCTGTTTTAAATAATCCTTGACTTCCTGTGCCTCGTTTCTTTGTAGATATACTTCCTGCTCCTGGATTGCCCTCACCTGCTTTATTTCCAGACAATAGTTATGGAGAAAGTTCTCTAATAGTTATCTGGTCTATTCTCCAGATTGCAGTGTGTTTGGGATTCCTTCTTCCTTGTTCCCACTGAACTTTTCATATATTTGTCTAGTGTATTTCCCATGCTATAAATTTATTTTTTATTTATATGTCTGTATTTTCAGGATACTTTGTCCTCCAAGAGCTACTTTAAACCTTATACTTTGCACATAGTAGAGGGCTAGTGTATTTATAAGCCATAAATATTTATAGAATAAATGACAGAACAATTAATTATATTGGTAAATATTTTTTCTGTCAATAGTAATTGAAAACCCAACTCAAAGGAAATATTTCAGCTTATATAAAAAGAGCATAACAAAAGAATCATTCTTTGGTTTTATGCAAGAGCTTGTTGATGTTACCAGTTTCTTTCTAGCTCCCTTTACTCCCAATGAGCGCATTCTGAGGCTAGGCAACCCACATAGATCTACACAGTATGACCCTCTATTGTTTCTAGAGTTATATATGTGCTTTTCTATGCAGAAAAAAAGATACTATCTTTCTTCAATTCACAGGACAATTGCTAGATTCACCCTGATGAAAATGATTGAAGTTTCCTAGGACAAAGAAAATGTCTTGTTTGGTTTAACCTAAGCCTGGCTAACGGCCCGTTTCTGAAGGTTAGAATTGTCCCAAGAGGCATAGGATTAGCTAGTATATTTAAGAGCTACATTCCTTTTTACCTCTATCCTGTGGTTAACATAAGGCAGGGGTGAAGTGGATGCTGAAGAGCAATCAAAGCACATGGTATGTATGAACAGGTGAAGGCATTTTTCTACTCTGAACAATCATTTATATTTGTTTTCAGTAGTAAAGTAGCACAGCATTCAGAATTCTGTGAACTTTTCAAAATTGTCTATACATCTGTCAACCTTCTGAAGCCAAGGTCTAACTCCTTCCTACAACACTACCAGTTCCTCTGCAGTTCAGTGAGCTATATATACATCTCCATTTTCTCCAGTTCACTGACAAGTCATCTCAAACCATCCGCCTTAGCAATTGACCCAAAGATTCCTCCCCAGTCCAAATTTCTCAGGAGTTGTCTGGACAGAAAGGAAGTTGTTATTAACTAAATGACTCACATACTGAATCATAAAACAAGAACCATTTGGGGGAAAGATCACCCCTTCGGGCTATAACTACAAGTGTGTTTCCAGTTAAGCAGACACCCTGAGGCCCTTTGAGAAGAAGCCAACACTTGGCCAATATCTTCATAGTAGCATCACCAACTTCTGGAAGATAATGGCTTTCAATCCAGGGATGCCTCCACCCGTCTCAATTTTATGTGCCTAACACTCCCAAGCAGACACCCCATGGGAAATCTCTAACTGGGACAGGAATTTCCCATGTGCCCTAACCAAACTTGTCAATGTAAGTTTCAAGAAAAGGAAAGCGATTCTCTGAAGGAATGGCATTTGAAGCACCCCTCCCAGAAACTGGGCGACCAATTATTTCATTTCCTTTCTCCTTAATAATTTACACATGAATTTTTACCTCCTTAAAAAATGAAAATTTTTAATTGTATTATGATTTAATATTCTGAAGCTTATAGTGATAAAAGAAAGGTGAGGCAAGATTCATACATACAGAGGTAAAGATGTACCCCCTCCCCTAATTTATATTGTTTGTAAGTCAAGTAATTTTCTTTAAATTAAGCTAAAATTAAAGGCCAAATGTTTTCATATTTTACCCAGGTTTGGTGTGCTATAATGTAATGAGCATTCAAAAACTTTCCATTTTAAAGATGTCCAATAACACAATTGATGTCAAATATATATAAAGGGAAAAAAATCATCATTAAAAGACTAAATGGGACAAGAAGACTTGTCCTATAAAATATATAAAAAATTATTACTGGAACATCCAGTAGAACTGAGAAAGCTCTGGACGGATGCCATCTTCACAGGGTAGGGAGTTCTGGATTAGGGACCTCAAGCAACCTCTGTGAGGGACTGAGAGTTGAAAGACAACTGTAGCAGACAGAGGTGAGCTGGAGAGGGCCCCTGGGCCAGGGTTCCTGAGCACCCCACAACCAGTACCCAGAGCGGGACTCCCTGGGTAGGGGAACTTGCCAGAGCGCTGAGTGCAATCTGAACCCACAGCCACAAAACAGGAAGCAGCAGCTCAGGCTCCCAGCAACCTCGGATAGCTGCTGCAAGGAAGCAGGGTACTAGGACAAAGGTGACGGCTGAGGTGTGGGTGCCAGTGCACAGCCTGCCGTGTGGAACTGCAGGTACTGGGTGAGGAGGCCCCCTGAAAAACCAGTAGAACCAGGAAAGCTCCAGATGGGCGCCATCTTCGCAGGGCAGGGAGTTTTGTGTTAGGGATCTCGAGCAACCTCTGTGAGGGACTGAGAGATATCAGACAGAGGTGAGCAGAAGAGGGCCCCAGGGCCAGGATTCCTGTACTCTGTGACTATACTCTGAGAGGGGACTACCCTGACAAGTGAACTACCAAAGCACTCAGTGCAAGCTTGACACCAGGAACACAAGGCAGGAAGCAGCAGATTAGGCTCCCAGAGAGCCGTGGATGGCAGCTGCAAAAAAGCAAGGTACACAGACAAAGCAACAGGCAGGGACATTGCACCAGCCAAAACCCTCTCCCAGCTAGTGATTTCAAATTGACTGGAGACCTCGGACTTGGTGGAAACAGGTAGCACTGGGAAAGCACTCCTTGAATGCCAACATTGCAGAGAAGGGAATTTCAGTTTGAAATTGCTCTGTGGAACTACTGCTGAACATCTCCTGACTATCAGCTACAGACACTCCAACAGGAATACCCTGAAGAGATGCCTGTCAACACCAACAACACAGTATCACAACAAATTAGAAAACAGACAACAGGGAGAAAAAAATATATAAATAACCACGTAAGCCCACAGGGGAAAGTCACATGACAAAAAAAAGAAAACCAAATACAAGAACCCGACAACATTCGGTGAGGCCTATGCTATTCATACTGTCTGACGATGGTCCGGGTGTGAGGGACACTCCCAAGATGTCAGGGTGCTCCACAAGCTGGCCCCTGCTGGATCGCCATTATTCTGGCTGATCTTAATGTCACCATTTTGTAAAAGTCACATTAAATGGAATATTACCCATGAGGGGTGGTTGTAAGATTGGCTGTTTTGTTAAACAAAACAATTAGCTGCTATGTATTTTGATAATGAATTACTGATTGGCAAATAATGTAACACAAATTTCTCTAAAATCAATAAAGACCACCAATACTAAAAATCTAAATAGTAAAAGTCGTAACCGGTATGTGGTTGTTCAATAATAATAACTCAAAAATTAGTTATTAAGTAGTTTCCCAAACTTGAACATCTACTTTGGGGAATTAGCTCCAGGGACCAAGAAATGACCTCTGTAGCTTGGCCCATTATGAAAGGCTCTGTGTTTCCTAGGTGATGAATGAGTCACAATAGCCCTTCCTACCCTCCCACCCTCCTTTTGCTTTTGTGATTTTTTTTTTGCTTAAATTGTGATTGTAAGTTTTAGGTTGAGGATATAGTGAAGTTAGTAGTTACTTTTAAAAGATCGTATAGGGTTTGGATATAATTTAGATTTTAATTTTAGTATTTCCCTTTTATTAGGGGTCTGTAGTTTTAAGCATTAACACTATTTAATCTTAGACCTTGTGACTAGTAGTTTATCCTATACTCAAAGTAAAAACAAAATCATTAGGTTGTGATTGTACAAAGTTGCTGTGCCCACTTTAACATTAATAAATAACTTGTGAAACCACTGCAATCAAAAACACTGATGGGAATATGTTATTTTGCACAAAGGTTTCACTTTGTTAATAGTATATATCATTAATCTTAGTTGGAGAGCATAAGACCCCAAACTGTTTTTAAGAAAAATTGTAATGATTGTTATTTTCCTGCTGTACACACATGCTTATGTAATTCCACCGCTTGCTTGTAATGTATAAAATAAAGACCTGCTGAGTCTATTAGTAGGAGATACTTGCACCTTGAGTGTGTCTTCTCACTCCCTTCCCCCCACCTCATTACAGATCAGCCATGCCATCTCCTGTGGGAACCCTGGCCCTAGCTGGAGCTGGACTCCTGCAAACATTGACATGGAGGATATGTTCAGCCTATCAGAAAGAGAATATAAAATCATCACGATAAAAAATCAGAAAGATCAACAAAAAAGAATTGAGGATATGATAAAAATAATTAATGAACTGAAGAATGAAAATGAGTCATTAAAGAAGAAAGTGGAGGAACTGCAGGAATATAAAGAAAGCAGTAGAAACAGAATGGGTGAAATGGAAGAAAGAATTCGTACTCTCAAAGACACAGAAATATAAAGAACCAAAACAGAAAAGGTCAGAGAAGTCCAAAGGAAAAAAAATGAAGAAACATTTTGAGATCTCTCAGACATCATCAAGACAGGAAATATAAGAGTTATTGGGATACCAGAAGGGGCCGAGCAAAATAAAGGAAATGAAAACCTATTTAAGGAGATAATTGAAGAAAACTTCCCAAGCTTAAAAAGGGAGATGAAAATAGAAATACAAGAAGCAAGACATACTCTGAATTTCTATGATAGAAAGAGAGATACAGTAAGACACATACTAATAAAGCTCTCAAGAATCCAAGACAAAGAAGTAATAATGAAACTGTGAAGGGGGAAGAAACTGCTAATATATAACAGAAAACCTATCAAGCTAAGATCAGACTTCTCTGATGACACACTGCAGGGCAAGGAGGGACATATTCAAAAATCTTCAAGTCAACAAATGCCAATCATGAATTCTCTATTCTGCAAAGCTTTCCTTCTTATATGAAGAAAAAATATGGACTTTCCCAGACAAACAGAAACTCCAGAAATTCAGCATGACCAAACCCCCACTCCAAAAAATACTACAAGAAGTACTAAAATCTAGTCAACAGAAGAATGAATAAGAAGAACAAGATAAGGCAAGGGAAAACAAATCACAAAAAGACAAAATGGTAAATACAGATGCCAGCATAACAATTTTAACTCTAAATGTAAATGGACTAAACTCAGCAATAAAAAGACAGAGTAGCAGATTGGATTAAAAATCACAATCCAAACTTCTGCTATCTCCAGGAAACACATTTAAACACAAAAGACAAACATAGACTGAAAGTAAAAGGTTGAAAAACAGTCTTACAAGCTAATGGACCAAAAAAAAGAAAGCAGGAACACCTATACTTACATCAGACAAAACAGACTTCAAACTAAAAAACGGTAAAAAAAGACAAAAATGGACACTTCATAATGATCAAGGGCACAATACATCAAGAAGACATAACACTCATCAACATATACTCACCAAATGAAGGAGCGCCAAAATATATCAGACAATTGCTATCAGCTCTGAAAGATAACAGTAAAGAAAATACATACATAGTAGGAGACTTCAGCACTCCACTCTCATCAATGGATAGATCAACAAGACAAAAAATAAATAAACTAGAGCCTTAAATAAAGACCTAGAACTCATGAGCCTAAAAGACATTTATAGGACACTACACCCAAAAACTCAGAAAATACTTTTTATTCAGGTGCACATGGATCATTCTCCAGAACTGATCACATATTGGACCACAAGACCAACATCAACAGATACAGTAAGATCAAAATCATTCCAACTATATTCTCTGTAGAAATTAATCATGAAAAGAAAACAAAATCCCACCCATATCATGGAGATTGAAACCCACACTACTGGAAGACCAATTGATTAGAGAGATCACAAAGGAAATTAAAAAAATACTTAGAATTGAATGACAATGAAGACACCACATGCCAGAATGTATGGGATGCAGCAAAAGCAGTAATAAGAGGGAAGTTTATAGCAATCCAAACAAAAGCATCAACAAACAAAGAACTCAAAGAAACAATCTAATGGACCATCTCAATGAACTAGAAAAAGAACAACAAAAGAATCCAAAACCCAGTAGAAGAAAGGAAATAACAAAAATTAAAGCAGAAATAAATGAGTTACAATTAAAAAAATCTGAAAAATTAATGAAAACAAAAATTAGTTCTTTGAAAAAATAAATAAGCCTCTAGCCAGACTAACAAAGGAAAAATGGAAGAAAACACAAATAAATAAGATCACAAATGAAAGAGGAGAAATCACAACAGACTCAGAAGAGATTAAAAGAATAATCAGACAATACTATGAACAGTTATGTGCTAACAAGCAGAACAATTTAGAAGAGATGGACAAGTTCCTAGAATGATATAAGCATCCAAAACTAAACAAAGAGGAAAGAGAATACGTAAACAGACCAATTACAAGCAGTGAAATTGAAGCAGTAATCAAAACACCCCCCAAAAACAAAAGCCCAGAACCAGTCAGTTTCACAAATGAATTCTACCAAACATTCAGAAATGAACTAGTACCTATTCTACATAAACTCTTTCAAAAAATAGAGGAAGAAGGAATATTACCAAATACATTCTATGAAGCCAACATTATACTAATACCAAAACCAAACAAAGACAACACAAAGAAAGAGAACTGCAGACCAATTTCCCTAATGAACATGGATGCAAAAATCCTCAATAAAATCCTAGCCAACAGAATCCAACAATGCATCAAAGGAATAATACACCACAACCAAATAGGATTTATCCCAGGGGCACAAGGATGGTTCAGTATCCAAAAATCAATCAATGTAATCCAACACATTAACAAAAAGAAAGATAAAAACCATATGATCGTATCAATTGACGCAGAAAAGACATTTAACAGAGTTGAACATCCATTCATGATGAAGACTTTCAAAACCCTTGGAATAGAAGGACCATATTTCAACATGATAAAAGCTATATATGACAAATATATATATTCTCAATGATGAAAAATTGAAAGCATGCCCTTTAAGATCAGGGATAAGACAAGGATGCCCACTCTCTCCCCTACTATTCAATATAACACTGGAAGTCCTAGAGCAATAAGACAGGAAATAGCCAGAGCAATAAGACAGGAAAAAGACATACAAGGCATCCAAATCGGGGAAGAAGTAAAACTATCACTATTTGCAGATGATATGATAATATACTTGGAAAACCCTAAAAGCTCTACAGAAAATCTAATTAATCTAATTAAAACAGTAAAGCAGTTTAGTAAAGTAGCAGGATACAAGATTAGTGCACAAAAATCAGTAGCCTTCCTATATACAAACAACCAATCTGAAGGAGAAGAAATCAAGAAAAATATACCTTTTACAATTGAGGTCAAAAAAATAAAATACTTAGGAATAAACCTAATAAAAGAAGCAAAAGACCTATATAGAGAAAGTTATACAACTTTGTTAAAAGAAACGGAAGAAGACACAAAGAAATGGAAAGCTATCCCCTGCTCATGGATAGGAAGAAACAACATTATCAAAATGGTCATCCTACCAAAAGTGATTTACAGATTCAATGCTATACCAATAAAAATCTCAATGACATTCTTCAAAGAAATAGAACAAATGATGAAATTCACATGGAGACACAAAAAAACCTCGACTAGCCAAAACTCTCCTGACTAAAAAGAAGGGGATTGGAGGTATCACACTTCCAGACTTTAAACTATACTACAAAGCAATAGTTTTTAAAACAGCTTGGTACTGAAACAATGATAGACACACAGACCAATGAAACCATATAGAAAGCCCAGAAGTAAAATCACACATACATGGACACCTGATCATCGACAGAGGAACAAAGAATATGCAATGGAACAAGGACAGCTTATTCAATAAATGGTGCTGGCAAAACTGGTCGGCCACATGCAAGAAAATGAAACTAGACCACTACCTTATACTATGTACAAAAATCAGCTCAAAATGGATAAAATATCTGAATGTAAGACCTGAAACCATAAAATATTTAGAAGAAAACATAGGTAAAACACTACAAGACATGCATCTCAGTAACGCCTTTAAAGATGCATCCCCCAAAGCAATAAAAACGAGAGAGAGGATAAACAGATGGGACTACATCAAGTTAAAAAGCTTCTGTACAGCAAAAGAAACATTAACCAAAACAAAGAGACACCCCACTGATTGGGGAAAAACCTTTGCACCCCATACAACTAACAAGGGACTGAGCACAAAGATATACAAAGAGCTCACAGGACTCAAGAAGAACAAAGCAAAAAACCCAATCAAAAAATGGGCAGAAAAACTTAAAAGACACTTCCCCAAAGAGGACATGCAAATGGCCAACAGGCACATGAGAAAATACTCAAAATAACTCATAATCAGGGAAATGTAAATTAAAACCACAATGAGATACCACCTTATACCAGTTAAGAATGACACATATCAAAAAAACAACAACAAATGTTGGTGAGGATGTGGAGAAAAAGAAACTCTGTTACACTGCTGGTAGGAATGCAAGTTAATGCAACCACTATGGAAGGCCATATGGAGGTTCCTCAGTCTACTGAAAATAGAGCTACCATATGAACCAGCAATCCCACTCCTAGGGATCTACTCAAAGGACCCCAAAACACCAATCCAAAAGAATACCTGCTCCCCCATGTTTATTACAGCACTATTTATAATTGGTAAGACCTGGAAACAACCCAAATGTACAAAAGTAGATGACTAGATCAAGAAGATGTGGTACCTATACACAATGGAATACTGTTCAGTAATCAAAAATGATAAATTAGAGCCATTTATAGAAACAAGGATGAAGCTAGAAGGAATTATATTCAGTGAAATAAGTCAGAAGGCAAGAGAAAAGTATCAGATGGCTTCACTCTTATGAGGAATATAAAGGAACAGCAACTACAAAAAAATATGAGAGAGCTCAAGGAAATGAACAATTATAACCAAAAACAAACAAACAAAAAATACAACAAGAACAAAAGGACAAAGCAAACCAAAGGGATCATTCGGGGGGAGGGTGGGGTAGATGACCGGGATCTACCGAGATCCACCGAGATCCTGACCGGGATGAGGGCAGAAAGAGCACAAGGGACTGAGGTGATGATGCAAGAGTGAAATGGTGGTGGGAATTCCCTGGGGACTACAAATGATGTCAAATATAATTAAATAAATCTTAAAAAAATTATTACTATAAAATATTATTAAATTGATGATAGTTTAAAAAAAGTTCCCAGTATTATTGACACAAAAATAGGTAAATAGAGCAAAAGCACTGAAGAGAAAATTCAGATATCTATGTTATTACAGGAATATAGTATACGATAAAGAAATACTACTAATTTTAAAAAATGTCCAATAAGAATCCTCAAAGTGCTTCACTTACTTCATCAGTCCTCCTTCCACCCATCCATACTCACGTTTAATAAGCACAAACTTATTGAAGGGCTGGTCTGTGCTACCTACTGTACCTACAGAAGTTACATTTGTGAACCAGCTGACATATTCGTCAAGGAACTGCATCTGAGGCCCTGCTTCTCCGCCATCATGTGAGGGAGCTCTTCTGTCACTTAATGTGAAAAGGGAGAGGAGGTATCTAATCATGAGTCAAGAATGTTTTGTTGCTTAGTTTCTTCTTGGATCAGGTCCAGTTCTCAGGGGTAAAAGTTTCTGAGACTTTGAGCATCTCCAGCGCATGGACCATCTCTAGAAGCATACTTGCACCTAGTAGGTATCTAGAAAATGCTGAACACACACTAAAGCAGTGATATGGTAACTTGCTGCTGATGATTTCTTTTGTTTACATCCTTGGCTCGGCTCCTTCCTACAGAGGTAGCGCTGTGCCCTTAGACTGGACTGTCTTGGTACATGCTAAGTTATAGCATAGGCATTGACATCCATAACCCTATCAGAGAATATACTTAATGAAATGTGTCTTAGTAAGTCAAATTATTTTAACCATAATTCAGTTATCTTGAACATCAAATTTAGAGCCCCAAAGGATGAAACTAATGCCTCTTGGTATGTCCTTTGTTGCATGTAAATTGGCTGCCTCCATGCAGTCATTGTCTCTACTAGCCTGATGGAGATAGGCTCAGAAATTACCCATATTTGAAGATTCAGCTGCACTTGGAAGGAGGAGTAGGCTAGGGAATGGGAGGAGGGGAAAAAAGAGTTGTTTTTTTTTTCTCTCCAGAGAGCAGAGACCTTTACAATGCACCACAGTGTGTGAACAGAGCTACTTGCTGTGATGCCATTTAGCAATAATGGCTGGCTTGTGCTGCCCAGACTTAAGAGGCCAGTGAGCAACATCGGGCTGCAGATGGAGGGCTCTGAGACTGCCATGCATTAAAAAAGGATGAAAAATAAAATTGTCCATGGCTATTGTAGACATATTTACCCCTTGTTTAGAGATTCCCATAGCAACAAAAAGCTGTGACCCATAGTGGAGGTGGGAAATCTGCTCTTTCGGAAGGGTGAGCTACTTGCCCAGCGACAGAACTCTATTTGCGTGCAACCACCCCCTCTAGTGACAAGTTGGTGAATGGCAGGTGTTCTCAGTTTCCTTTGGCATCAAGCTCTCGCCACCATATGTTATGGTTCTTAACTCTAAAAGCATAATATTGTTACATTAAATTAGCATGGCTTATTTTCGAGAAGACATGCAAAACTTCATTGTTTTGAGTCTTTTAATTTTCTCTTTTCAAAGTTTTCTTTTCATATTTAAACTAAGTTTAGGAAATATCCTAGTTGCTGGCTTGGACCAAACTCTTCTCCAAGACCTTGACTGCGTATCCCAATTTGGAAAGAGAGATAAAGTAGAAAAATAACTGACATAGAAGCAACGGTGGGGATCTCTGCAGTCACTGTGTTTTCTTTCCTGGTAGAGGAGGTGGCATGTAGTTAGAATCTTAGAGGTGTCTTGGGCATGCTATTGTTTCTCCATCCTGTCCCCCACAAACTCCCTCTCTCCTGCTGTCACCTACAACAATATACACTCTACCAACTAATCAGACCACCCAAAAGCTCATTATGCCCTAGGGATAGGAATCTCTTCAAAATGTGCACACAGAAGATGCACAGTAGGGTTTAAATGATTTCATTTGTCTCTACAAACTCGTCAGCTGCTTTGCAGATTCCATGGGCAGATACCACCTTTTTAATAATTCACAATTCAAGTGACCCCCTCATTTTCTCCTTCCTCTGAATTCTTTTCCCCACTCTTTCTTTGAGCAACATGAAGTACCTTTTGCTATTAACAGTCTTGATAGGTAAATCTCTGAAATATTTTCAATTCCAATAGGAATGCCTTGGAAAGAAAGGCCTTACTTAAATGCCTGAGTTTTTCATGTAGTTTCCATTGTTGATTGAATTTTTCAACAAACAACTTGGTAAGATACTGTTTGCAAAAGGAGACATTCCTTATTTATTTATTTTTTCCTAATTTGCAGCTGAGGAATCTATACTCTGAGTTTAAATTCCTCTCGGGAGACAAAGTAAGGAGAACTGGTGGGAACTGTGTCTTTATTTAGCTTACAGGTCTAGGCATATCATGAAAGCATTCACTAGCTGAACTCCTAAGGCTCCCCACGGGGAAGGGCTAATCTTCCTTTGCAGAGCAGAAAACAGAACCTCCGGAAGGTACAGTAGGAAGCTGGATGGCATAACGTTCTCGACGGATGACAACAGATTTCAAATAAAAGTGTTCCTATTGTATGTGATGACTTTAAAATAGGAGGTCTCACACTGCCACCGAAGAAAAGTTACTTCTGATAATCCTGGTCTCTTGGATCCCCAGGGAATAAATGAGGGTCCTCAGAGAGCAAGTTACTAACGCTGTGAACGGTCCTGATCCCACGCCTCCTTCTCCCATAGAAATCAGGCCTCAAATAAAGTATAGGGGAGAGGGAGCAAAAGCTGTCAGGAGCATTTGATAAGCAACTGATATTTCCCGGTGTAGGTAACTGTAGAATCTCCAGCAAAATTAGTCCTCAGTCTCTGTAGATTTGGTAGCTATTCTTTTTTTCTTTTCAACATTTTAAAAAGGACAGGCTTATTTATTTATTTAGTATTTATTTATTTATGCACACAAGAGCTGGGGTACAGGCCAGAGGTGTGGGAGGTGCAAAGATTCACTAAAGACTGAGAGGGGAGCTGAACAGGCAGAATGACTGAAGTACACTGCTGAGGGGAGCAGCGGGCGAGGCAGGGGAGGTCTGCTGCGCCATGTGGGTCCCCTTCCTGGCCGGGGATCAAACTCATGCTGGTTTGCACTGCACCACCAGGGAGGCCCCTTAAGAAGGACAGGTTTATTAGGAAAATGAGAAAGTAAAAGAGAGTCAGCTACAGAGTCACCGGCGGGCCGGAGAACTCTGTAACACTGTTCTTGAAGTAAGTATGTGGAAGTTCAAGACAAGTAAAAAATACCTTAAAATCTGGTTATGGACCTGCCAATAAAGAAATAAGCTACGATAGCCACTTTATAACTGTATTTCTTTAAGTCACTCATAAAGACCCTGTTTTACTTCTTAAAGTACAATAAGGAAAAGGTAGAAGTTACTTTTGTTGACGGTGTTTTTTGATATTTAATCAGAGAATCTTTTTGGGGTTCTTTGTTCTCAAATTCAAAGAGTACATTTCTAAAAATTCAGCTTTGGTAATCCCCTCAGTACTTGGAAGCAAAAAAGTTTCCATCACGGGACCATTCTTGTTTCTTCATCTTTCTTCTTCTTCCTTCTTTTGCCACCTTCTCCTCACCTCCATCTCCCAATTACCTAGTTTTGTCTGTTTTATGTCTAGAAGAAAGGGCTTGATTTTTCCCAATGCTTTTCTTTTTTTAATTTCATCCCTCTTTTCCATTCTTTCTATATTCCTTATTGTCTTTTTATTTCCTACACTACTTCCCATTTTGATGGTGGTGGCTACTCTGAAGAAAAATTTGTGAGAATCATAAAAGACTTGAATTCTATTTTCCTTAACTTCTGGAGAGAAGAGTTTGATCAAGTAGCTTGGTATCTAAAGGTTTAATTCCTTTCTCCATTAAACAAACTTAAATTAATATTTGTATTGAAAATGGACTTTCAAAATACACTGTGCCATTTTTATATTCATCTTACATGTATATAAAACATAAAGTTCCATGTACAGTGCCTGGCACATAGTAAGCTCCAAGTCCCTCTTCAGAACATGAAAATATCATAGGACATATTAAATGTCTTTATTATTTGTTTAGAATGACTCATTCAAGAAAGCTTAAGAAAATAGAAAAAAAGAAAATGGAAGCTCTATTTGATAATACAGGGAATTTTACGGAACCCAACAAGAAGTTCAACCAGATTCAGTGTAAAGAAAGCCACCAGGTAGCTAATCTTTCTGTCTCTATATCTCACAGTTTCAGCAGAATATATTATATAAAGTGGTCAGGCCTTTGGTTCAGTTCTCTTCTTTGATTAAACTCAAAGATTCACCAAGATATAAAACTAGCTCATTATTTATACAAAATTCCATCACTTTCTCTCCCACCCCCAAGTCTACCATGATAAGCCAATAAACTAGAGAAATGATTTAAGTGACTTTATGGGAGACTTTCATATAACGATGGAGGGGAAATTCATGGGCTGTAGGTAAACTTCCCTTTTGGCAGAGACAAATGGTTAATTCCAAAGAAGAATAAGATATTTCCTATCATCTTTTATTTTTCAAGAAAAACTTTAACTTCTCTTCTCTCTTTTCTAACACCCTGGGGATTTCTTTTACTTACTTGGGGATTGCCAATGTTTAGAGATCTCACAGGATATCCATGTAGCAAAAATAAGCATCACAAAATCTGGTGGCCTGGATTCTAGTTTGTCACTAATCAGGTTATTGGGGGTGAAGAATGTAAACAGGGCAATGAGAAGAAGATGAGTATAAGATGAATTGATTATAATCAATCAATACGCTTTTTTCTTCCCTTAACCTTTTCAACTCATGACCCCTCCCCCCCACCATGCTTTCTTGTCACGGTCCACAGAGCATATTTAACAAGGATATGGACTCAGTGACTCAGCCAACTTAACCGAAGTCCTTTTATTCTTAGATTTTAATCCTTGCAAAGACCTTCAATTTCTAGGTGACCTCTGACATTCTGGAAAAGGGGATTATCATGCTGATGTATTAAAGATCTGCTAATTCCTCTTTTAAAAGAATTTGAAAATCCAAAGGAAGAGAAGTACTTGGGCTTGATCCTAATTTTCCTTCCACAGATTGACACTTGCTAACAATCTGGATTAAGACTGTAATTAGAGAAATGTAAAAATATTATGTCAGGTTTTGTTTCACCTGTTTGTCTACTGATTCAACATTGGTTGACTATTCACTCTATGTGAAGGCCCTCTTTTAAGCTTTGGTCATAAAAATGGGTCCATAAAAGACATCTGGAGGAGAAAAAAATGATTGAAATTATGATAGGAGAACATATAGGTAAAACTGTCAAGGTTCAGACCATACAGAAAAGATGCTGGGTATGGAGAGAGGCAGAGACAAGATTTGGAGAAAGAACCAGAATTTGGAGAAAAACTAGGACTTTGCTGGAAAAAGGTATCTATCAGGGCCAAAGCAGTTGGTGGGAGTGAGATGTCAACGACTTTACCAGGGAAGAGAAGAGAACACTTGAAATAAGTACAGAAATCCTGGATGCACTTGGGAGAGTATCAAATTGTGAATGAAAAGAAAGATAGGCAGGGGAGAGATCACAAAGGGTCTTAACAGTTATCCTTTGGAGGATGAACCTAGACCAGAGGCCAGGTAAGAGAAAGTAATCTGTGTAGAGGAAATGTTGATACTAAAATTACCTCCAAATTATATAAAAGGGCTTGTCCACTCACAGGGACAATGGAAGGGGTCAGGCCCACGTGGTGTGGACTGTGTGGCTTCTCAGGATGAGCCTTGACAGCGCTGGTCTCAGCATCGGGACTCGTGTTGGAACGGGGCAACCCTCTTGCTCACCCCCAATCCAGGTGTGGATCACATCGTGGAAAAGGATTTTGAATGCTTTGGGGGCTGCCTTTGGAGGAAAGGGCCAACTGTCTTCTATTTTACAACACAGGGTCAGGATGATGTCTTCTGGCTGCAGGAAACCAACTTCTTATTGCGTTCCATAAAATTCCCAGTATCATCAGAGCTTCCCTTTTCTTTTTTTCTCCCTATTTTCTTAAATTTCCTTGAATGAGTCATTCTAAACAAATAAGAAAGCATTTAATATGTCCTATATTTTCATGTTCTGAAGAGGGTTAGTGCTTACTCGGATCTTACTATGTGCCAGGCACTGTACGTGGAAGATGAAGAACCCTGCAACAGGGGATCCAAGCCACAGGGGAGCCCCTGCTGAGGGTCTGCTCCACCAGCCAGCACAGCCAGGACTGTAGGAGCCACTGCCTAACAAGTACGAAGCACCCAGAAAGGTCTAGAGTGAGAGATTGGAAGAAGGAAAATAGTTCGTGTTTTATTACCTTTAGTGGCATTTTTCCCACCTTTTGAATTAAGGGGGTCCCATATTTTAATTTGCACTGGGGCCAACAAATTATGTAGCTGGCCTGCTTCTAAGCTACATCCTAAATCATATATTACTCATGCTCTACCGCCGGAAAGATCAGAACAAAACATAGCAACCAACATGAGCACAACGGCAAAGGATTTGTGGCCTATATTTTTGAGCAGTGAAATCAATTTCTACTTGTTTTATTTTTGTTGATTTAGTTTTCTTTCTTTCTCCTTATGTACACATTGGAACAAAATCTTATTTTATATTTATCTTAGAAAATTTTAATCTTTTTAATGTACAAATCTAAAGTAGCAATAGCCACTAAATAGATAACAAGTTAACTATACGCTTATGTACTAAACACACTTAAAAATGGTATTGTTTCTTATTGAAGTAGCTTTAGTTTACACATCGTATATGATTTAAGGGTGAGGTTTACCTTTCCAGATGTACGTTACCATACCTTACCACCACGTAAGCACCAGTAAGCCTCCTGAGGGTTCCCTCCCTATGTTGCTCCCTACCTCCATCTAAAGCATTTAACCAAACACCTGAGACTCAGAAGGTTTTTTAGTGCTCAGACCTCAAATCCTTCACTAACTTTGGATGTCCCTGACTGACATCCCAAAGTAGGTTCTAGACAATTCCATCGTGAACATACCACGTAAGGGATAGTTAAGGCTATTACATGTGGTAATTGTGTAAAAGAAAAAAAAGGACTCTGAAACTCTAATACCAACAACAAATGCTAGGTATATAATCATGATGACAATGATAGTTGTATTAAAGAATTCGCCCCTTTATCCAGGTAGAATTTTCTTAGAAAAAAGAAAAATCTGATATTTTACTGGCAGAAATGATTTGCAAGGCCACATCCTGTGACTAAGTATGTTTGTTGCAGGAAGCAAAGACTTCCATGGATTGCAGTAGGTGGTTAACTTTGCAATTGAACTAACATCATCACATCCTTGCCTTAATTTAACCCCATTAAATAGAAGAAAACCATGTGATATTCTTTAGTTGGGGAGCTGGATGGGGGGTGAGGGGGATGTGGAATAAGGCTTCCCTGAATGCCCTTTTTAACTCAGTGGAGGATTTCAGGAACTCAAACCAATCCAGGTTTCAAGGGTCTCAAGAACCCAGCCATGGTTTGATATTAAGCAAAGTTTTGAATGATTTTGAGGGGAGGAAAGGAATGGGGAAGGGGTCTATTTTGGGGTCAGATAAATCAAAGCACATTTGGCCAGACACTGCCCCCCTTCATTTCCAAGAACATGTGAATTTCCAGGGAAATTGAATCCATGTGTTCCTGATTCATTTACATTTAACTCTTCAAAATGCTTTGCACGCCCTCCAAGAAGCCTTCAGTATACTGAGCCGGAAGCTTCGGCTTTGTTAGCCACTCAGGCACCCTACATGCAGAGTGAACGGGGCTGGGCTCGAAGGACAGAACTAAGGAAGGTCAAGTGGAAGGTTAAGATGACCCGGCATCTTCCCCTTACCTTCTGCATGCCAACCATCCAATGTTTGCAAAATGTGCATAGACATAAACGCTCCTCCCCATAGCACTCACCAAGTCCACAGCTGCCAGCCTCAACACCCACTTCTACAACAACCTAAGGCTCTTTGATGGTCAAAGACAGAATAGCTGAAATTGATTGGCACCTATAATTCCCAGTGTTAGTTTGCTTTTCCCATGATCCTGACTTCTTTTTCTGAAATAGAGAAGAAGTGATGCCACCCCTGAATCCTTGATAAGGACAGACGAGACCCGGGGGAGAATAGGAAGAGTGTCTGACCTCAGAGCTTGGCAGAAGTTCCCCGAAGACTTTCTGATCTTCCTCCATATGCTGAAAATCCCTAGAAGTCCTTTGACAGAGAGGAGGTTCATAAGGGCATTCTTCCTGTCCTCATTTCTATTGCAAAAACAAAACAAAACCATAAAAATAAAAGAAAGGGAAATGAGCGTAGCTACTGCATTACATCTTTGGGAAGAACAGACATAATAGCAAGTGTTCTTTTTCTTTGAGTAGGTAGAGGATAGTTAGCGATCAGTTGCTTCCTCCTTCCCACACATCTGAAATGCAGTCCTAAGTGGACGACACCATTCTTAAATCTCATAAAGTTCTGACAAAAACCAATGCTTCTATGTTATATGAGTATAATGCAGATGCCTAACCAATAAACAAGGCAATTTCCAGAAAAGGCTTTTGTACCCAGATACTGCCCTCAGCCTTTCACCTGTGCGCTTCCTCATCTGCACTATGTGTGGAGCCTGAGATTATTTAATTAGCCTAAGCTAATTCTAACAAAGTATACTGGTCAGTAGGTAAGACCCATTAGAAGCTCTCAGAGCAATTTTACATTTGCTTGTGTGATTATGTCAATAACGCCCAAGTCTCTGCTAATGTTGTGTCTTGTTGTTATTTAGCTTGTTATTTTAGTGCTTGGGTCTACCACCATGTTGATGTAAAAGGATCTGTGGAATGAATTTAATGAGGGCCTGCTATATGCCAGCCAGAGTGAACTAAATTTTATTTACTGCTCACAATAAACTTAAGAGACATGTGTTTGTATGATTCTCATTTTTACAGATGATGAAATGAAAACTTAAGAGATATAAAGCAGCCTAAGGAAGCCATGAACTTACTAAGAGGTGGCTAGGGCACAAGGCTGTCTTGTGCTGATAACCCCAGGAGATAATGGACTTCCCCTTCAATAATAAACATTTTAAATAACACCCGTAGAGGAATTACCTAGCTAATGTCTTTAGGAAGTCACTTTACTACTGGTGCAGTCTCTGTGAAAGCTGTATGGAGGTTCTTCAGCCTTCTAAAAATAGAGCTACCATATAACCCAGCAATACCATTCCTAGGGATTTATCCAAAGGACACGAAAACTTTATTAATTCAAAAGAATACATGCATCCCTATGTTTATTGCAGTACTATTTTTAATAGGTTAGGACTTAGAATTCACCCAAATGCCCAAAATTAGATGACTGGATCAAGAAAATGTGGCACAATGGAATATTACTAAGCAGTCAAAAAAGATAAACTAGAGTCATTTGTAGAAACATGGATGGAGCTTGAAGAAATTATGCTCAGTGAAATAAGTCAAAGGAAAAAGAAAAATACTGGATGGTCTCACTTATAGGAGGAATAAAGGAGATTAAGGGGAAAAATAATAGTAACAATAACACTACCACACCACCAACGACAACAACAACAAAAAAAATAGGACAACACAACAAAAATAAACATACATTTTACAAATTCAAGACATTCTGCAGTGAAGAGGGAGGGACTGGGATCAAGGCAGGGACAGGAAGAAAACAAGGGACTATGATGATGGTGCACAGGTAAACTGGCAGTAGAAATTCTATGGGGACTAAACTTAGAAAAGAGAGTAACCACTGTAAGAAATAGATTATTTTTTTAAAAGATCACTTTATTTATTGGCAAAAAAAAATCCTCTTTGCCTTCTTTGTCTACCTTTTTCCCCCTGAATTTCTCTTTGGGAAGATCACTTTGAGTGCAACAATAATTTTATGTTATTTAATGCATGTACTCCTTCAGGGTACACTCTACAGTGTGTCTAAATTTTGAGCTAAGATTCTAAGCTCTGAAAACTAGAAATAGGTAATGTTTATAAAATTTGAGGGCGTCACCCGGAACATACTAATTTCTTCTCTTTGAGTTTGTCTTTTCTTTGCATTGGGAAATAATTCCTGAAGCCCATAGCCACCTAAATTACCTCCAGTGAGCTAAGTGCCAGCTAGTTTATGGAAAGCAATGAAGTGATTCAAAACAAAGCTAGGACTTTATAGATACCTACAAGACTGTGTAGTCCTCGGAAAATATTCCAATAATTGGAATAGAAGCATTTCATCTGCAAGTTAATCAAATATTCTTTCTGTGTATATGTATGTATGTATGTGTGTTAAATTGTTATATAAACTGTGAAGACTGTTCAAATATCATAATTATTCATGGAGGACACTCACAACTGCTGAAGTCTGCCCTCAGCTTTATGGTTTGATGCCATTCAGTCTCTGTTTTTCTAGAATGTGCCATTGTGGTTCATTTCCTGAAACTCATTCAGGAGTAGACACAGGACCACCTTCAGGAAGCACTTTCCAAACTGAGTGAAGAATAATGATCCCTAAGGGGATCTGAGAACACCATGGAGTGATTGACCTAACAAGATAAGCTTGGAAAAGCGGAGAATTAGACTTGAAAACATCTTTAGTGTTTTTCCAACAAAGATTGCTATCTCTCAGTAGACATTTCACAACCCAGTGCAGGCATATTAGTGGTATGAACTGCTCTTATGCACTGCGCCTCAGACTTTAATGCATTCACGAATAGCTGCACGAGCTTGTTAAAATGCACTTCCCACTAAAGTGTGTCTAGGCTGGGCCTCAGGTTCTGCACTGCATCAGTCTCTCAATTGACGGTGATGATGCTGCGTAGAGGCCACACTCTGAAGAGCTTGGCTCTGGAAAATGATATAATCCAGCTTTAAATCTAAGAATTAGGGAACGGACAACGTGTTCAGACTATGTGGCTTGGAATTCCACCATAGCCTCTTACTGTGTAAAATACTTGACCAAAGTATTTACTTCATTTTGTCTATTTCATACCTGAAAATAAAGCACTTAGTTCATAGGCTTTTTGAAACAATCTTGCAACATTTATGAAAATATGTGGTTTGCATTAGGTCTTACACATAATAAACATGGAATGAATGTTGGCTATTATTATACCTCAGTAGTACCCACAGAGACAGTTACTGCTTCATATGATCCCTTCTTTAGCATTAAAATTAAGTACAGCTTCCCATGTAAAGCATTATAAAAATCATGATAAACAATTTTCTGAATAAAAATAAAATATATGAAAGAATATTTTATATTCTCTAAGGGCAAATAATGTCAACAGACGGTTATGTTTAGTAGGCATATTTATGATGGCTTTTGATATATTAGTATACTTCAAATTTTATTTTTATATTTGTAACCACTTCTTGAAGAGCAATTTTCCTTATTCAATTCACTATTAAAATTTAACTCGCTGCATTCTAAAAATCTCACTGGAAATTCTCACCAAACTAACACACAGTTTACAATTTTGATCACATCACAATCTGCAAGTAGAAATAAATAAGATTATGATTGTACCATAGATAGAAACAGTCCAATTGTCCACTTACTGGTATTTGTTCCAAAGACTAGGTATTTTTAGCATAGGCTAAACAAAATCTTAATATTCTCTGACTTCCCACACAAAATTCTATGCAGCAGTTCTGAATTATCAGAGCCATTTTAATCACAGCATTAAAAAAAATTTGCACTGGCATTCATTCATTCATAGTTACCTCTTCTTCCTCAGTTGGTGAGTTACTACAGTGTGGGTCATATTCTGTCTTTCCAAGTGTATTACAAATCCTGCTTCATTGCTGGTACTTAATAAAAACTTTAGGGCTGAAGATAAAAGAAGAAAGGAATAAGGAGAAGGATGGAAGGACAACAGAAGGAAGAAAAGAAGATATGGAGAAGAGAAAGTAATTTATGATATGCACCTATATATCCTCATCTCAGTAGAAATCAACCACATTCACAATTGCATTAAAAAGGAATTTAGTACTTAGGAATAAACATAACAAAGAGACAAATGACTGTGCAATGAAAACTTTTAAGAGACTGCTAAAAGAAATAAAAGACACAAAGAAAATGAAATGATATGCTCACGGATTGGAAGAATTAACATTGATAAAATGTCCACCTTATGCAGAGCAGTATACAGATTTTATGAAAATCCCTATCTGAATTCCAAAGGCATTTTGCAAGGAAATAGAAAAAAAAAACATTATTGTGATTTGTATGGAACCATAAAATGGTCAAATAATCAAAACAATTCTGAGAAAAAATAAGAATGGAGGTATCACCCTCCCTGATCAAGCTATTACTACAAAGTAATAGTATTGAAAACATCATGACATTAGAATAAAAATAAACACACAGATCAATGAGAAAGATTTGAGAACCCAGAAATAAATCCACACAAGCATTAATTTATGACAGAGGAGCATACCATGAAACATCCAATGGAAAAACAGTAAGTGGTGTTGGGAAAACTGGACAGTAACATGCAAAAAATTAGATGATCATTTGACCCTACATACAAAAATTAGCTCAAAATAGGCTAACTACCTAGATTTAAGACCTGACACCATGCAGTACAAAGAAGAAAACATGCAAAATGTCAGACCATATTGTCTTCAGTGATATTTCTGGGGACTTGACTCCAATGGCAAAGAAAGTAAAAGCAAAAATAAACAAAAGGGACTATATCAAGTTAAAAAGTTTCTGCACAGTGAAAGAAACTTGCACCAAAATGAAAAGACATCCTACTGAATGGGAAAGCATATTTGTACATCACAGATCCAAAAAGGAATTAATATTCAAGATATGTAATCGGCTCATATAACTAAACAACAACCACAAACAAAAAAAGCTAAATAGACACGTCCTGAAGAAGCCATGCAGATGGCCAATGGGCATGGAAAAGAATGTTCCTCATCACATATCATCAGGGAAATGCAAGTCAAACCACAATGAGCACCTGTGGGAATGGCCTGTGGGAGCAGCCTCTCTAAAAAGACCTGAAACAAGTGTTGGTAAAAGTGGGGAGAGCAAGAATCCCTGGTGACTTGTTAGTGGCAATGAAAATTGATAGAGCCACTATTAACAACAGTTTGAAGAGTAATCGAAAATTAGAAATAGGTCTAGCATATGATGGGTCTAGCAATTCCACTTCCAGGTATCTATCCAAAAATATAAAAGCACTGTAGTTCATTGCAGCACTATTTATAACAGCCAAAACATGGAAACAAGCAAGTGTCCATCCACAGAAAATATGGAGCACACACACAATGAAATACTACTCAGGGGCCTCCCTGGTGGCGCAGTGGGTTAAGCAACACACTGTGAAGCGGACCGCAGCCACTGCAGCACGAGTTCGATCCCTGCTGCCGGCCAGGGAGGGGA